>JAAGNO010027432.1:126060-179594 GCA_033439905.1 Ceryle rudis
GACGCTCCCAGTGGGACATGCCCAAGAATTCTGCTTCATCTCTGAAAGGACACATCAGATCTATCAACTGCAAAGTGGTTCACAGTTCACAAGCAGCGGAGTAAGGGTCAGCAGTCGGGTTTGTGCCACATGATCTCAGCGAGTTAGCACAGTACGTTTCTTCTTATTCAGGAGCTGTGAATGCAACCCCCCAAGGCCATCAATCAGGATTAGAAATTAGATGAGGAGAAAAATCTGGTGTAAGACCAAACTAAACAGTCTCCAGAACTAATATGCTATTAATAGCTTACACTCCACTATTTACTATTGTAAAAAGTAACATAAAAGTCAACTTTTCCGCGTGGTGTTTCTCTCATGGCGCAGTGATGAAATGAGAGTGTATTTATGGCACTAGCTGAACCTCAAGCACAGCTCACTCACCTCTAAAGCAGGGAACAGATCCAGTGTGCACTGAAATTAGTGACTGGCTTTCCACTAAATTCACTGCATCCAGCCTCTGCCTGATTTAGCTCTGGGCATTGGCATCTGGCATGTGATTTGAAAAATAAGTAAATAGTCCCCCAGTAGGTACATTAAATTACATGAAACTTGGGCATGTTCCAGAGCAGCTTCCTAACAGGGGTGTTCAGGTGTGTCATAGGGCCCGTTTCCCATGCTGGACTGTCATTAATCACACCTTTGCTGTGTGCTCACGTCTGGTGGTAATCGTCAGCTGGGTACGTACGCAGATGCATGGGGTGCGGTGAGGATGTTTGATTTCTGAAACACTCTGCTTTGACTGTAATTTGGTATCTCAGCCGATGAAAAAACAACTCCTGGCAATGTCTAGAATAAAATCCAACATCTGTTTGCTTTGATTTCATAACAGATTTCAGTATTGCCTTAAAAAAAAAAAAAATGCCCTAGAACTAATGATTTTTCCCAGTGAATCCCACCCTGTAATAGCAGACGGGGGAGCCCCTGCTCTGGCTTCTGTACGCAGCCATGGTTTGCAGCTCTGCTGTCCCTCTTCTTGTTCTTCCTGCAAGGGATGACTGACTGTTTCTGAGATATCCTGAGTAAGGGAGAACTAAGTAAGGGGGAACAAGTGCAAAAGGAACTGAGCTGAAGGGTCACATGGAAGGTGTCCTTCATGTACAGTGATCAGGGAAAGAGGAGGTGTGTCTGGCCCAGATCAGCTAGCCACCCGATGCACCTCAAGAAAACTAAGAGCTCAAACTTTATTCCTAACACAGCAAAGGGGCTGGGCACTGCTGGTTCAGACAGGAAGAAATGAGACCCCAAACCATCATCTGTCTCAATGCAAGTTGTAGTGGTGAGAGAATCACTTTAGTCCTGAGATGCATGAGGCTGTCAGCATCCTCCTTTGAGGCAGCATAGCAGAAGCATGGCCATTGAGCTGCCCTCATCCCTAAAACAGCTCCCCAAACATTTCTAGAGGAGTCACAGAGACCCAGCATGGTAGGGGTTGGAAGGGACCTCTGGAGATTGTCTAGTCCAACCCCCCTGCCAAAGCAGGTTCACTAGAGCAGGATGCCCAGGATCATGTCCAGGTGTGTTTGGAATCTTTCCAGAGAAGGAGACTTCACAACTTCTCTGGCCAGCCAGAGTCACTGACCCTTATGGCAACACTTCTCCAGCCCACTGCTCCAGACTGGCTGCAATTTCCATGAAGGTAGGGCTGACACCAAATGGTTTCACACAGCCCTTTAAAGCAAAAAGGGGGAAGAGGGAATATACAGGATAAGCTACTTAACATCTAAAGGAAAGGGGAGACCAATAACCCAAAAGAGATGTCAAGTTATACACTGCAATGTAAACTGGGTGGCCAATTAGAAGGAATCAAGTCATGGTTGGGATGAGATTAGTGTCATTTAAAGGGGCCTGATTCAGTTCAATGAAACCAGTAGAAAAACTCTGCCTGGCTCCTAGACCTTTGAAATGGGCCTTAATGTTCCTCAGCTTTATAGCTTAAAAGGTACCATTTCCACCCCATGGAACAAGTCAGTAACTCCACATGGCTCTGTGGTGGGGGTAAATAGGCTATATTCCCCTGTAGCTCCTAATTATTCTTACTGTTATTCTGCTAGTCAGAAGTGGTATAATTGTGTCATATTGCTGGTTGTTGAAGGAAACATGAAAAAAAGCTAAGAAAGATTCAGATAAAAATATGATAGAGCACTGTAAAAACTTCCCTACAATATCAGATGCTCAGATGGCCTAATTTGACATGTGCATCTGCTGGCATTGTTTAGAGGTGACTGGTGGTCAGTCCTTGAGAAACTGGTTGCATTAATTCTGAGCTGTGGAGTTCTGTTTAGCAGCCTGATGCAAGGACATGGTTACCACTATATCCTCCAGAATTTCTGTATAAAGCTGAAGTGGAAGTGTAAACATTTCCCTGCACACAATTGTCCCACTCATTCCTGCTGTTTAGTTTTAGAACCATCAAAATATTTTGTGGAAGTGAGTCCTTTCTGATACTGCTCACAACCTCAGGAGGGGTGTTTTTTTCAGAGGGGAAAGCAGGAGCATCTATTGGAATCTTCATTTCAAATCACAGATGGTCTGTTCTGTGACGTGCAGTGTTGCTCCTGATGGTGACTCTGCATCAGCTCGGGAACAGTCCTCACGCATCCCCCTAGGTACCGCAGGAGAGCCAGGGTGATCTGAAGGAAGCAAATCTAATTAGGCCCAAGCACAAGCCTGAGGTCACAATTTAGCAGCGCACGTGCATTTCTGTCCCTCGTCTCAGGGTGGAACATTAGTTATAACCCTGCATGTCACAGCAGTGAAACTTGGCTGCAAAAGCAGAGATCTCATTTGAAGTTTTTCCCACCCATTCCCCAACCTGGGCAGGAGTTGATTCTTTCATGGTGAGATACTGAATGATTGATGCCTCTGGCTGTCTGTGGCGTGCTCTCATCCATCTCCTCTTCGTTGCCATAGGTTACATCGAAGCAGCTGTGATCCCTGCAGGTGCCCGGCGGATCAGAGTGGTTGAGGATAAACCTGCTCACAGCTTTCTGGGTAAAAAGACAAATGAAAAAAAAATTTGTTTTGTTTCCAAAAGTCAGCTCTGTGTTCTGTTAAAACGACCCTTCTCTAAATGACCTGTAAGATGATTAGTTTGTTGTTGCCAGGAAGCTGCTGTTGATTCCATTCTTGTTGCAATCTCTCTGCTTTCATGGCTTGGTTTCGTGGTGTTTGCTTGATGTGATACTATATGACACTTACAGGCCCTGTGCAACCTGAAAGGACCAGAGAATACTTTTATATCTACAGAAGAGTTCCTGAGGAGAATTTGGCACTGGGTCGAACATAGCTGCCAGGAGCACACAACACTTCGGGAGGGAGAGGGAAAGAGAACAGTGCATGCAGGGAAATGAATGACAGAGGTACAGATAGGAAGGATAGGAATATAGAGGCACAGATAGGAAAGTGCCCAACTCAGACTGAAGCAGAGGCAGGACAGGGCAGCTGGTATCCCTCAATACCCCGATCACAAGGTTGCCTGTGCCATTTCCTGCAGCAGCAGGTTTTCACTCGGTGCTGTACCCAAGACCTGATCCTGTACTCTGAGATGGGCTAGCTGCAGCTAGTCCACTTGCTTCTATTTTCTCAGGCCAAACAATTTGTATAATCCTCTTCTGATTTCTACTTCTGCGTTCCTTTTGAGGGGAATGGGCTTCCTCTCCTCTTGTCCCTGTTGAAATGAGGTTTTAGATGTGAGTGCTGGGTCTGATTTGTATGTGAGGTTGTTGCAGGGCAGAGTCTGTCAACAAATCTGTTGCCCAGTTACTTATTGCTTAGATTAAAGATTGGAAGGGTGTTTGTAAAACCACCCGTCAGGCTGGTCTTCTGTCTCTTCTGCCCCGCTGCCCTGAATTCACACAGGAAGCCTGTGGCAGAACCAGCAGTTGAAGGAGAATTGTCTGAGGCCCAAAAGAACACCCAGCACTTTGAAGCATCCATTGCACACTCAGAGCTGCATGGCTATGATTAAATGAGGGAATTCTTCTGTCTTAAGTTCTTTATGCTGTGTGGAAAAACAAAAGGATAAGATAAAGTCCCAAACTTCCTCCCGCATTCAGTGAACTTTTGCAGCTTATAGGTCCGTGCATTGTCAAATCTATGCTCTTCTTGCCATTGATGATCTCATTAACACATGATTTTTGTCCTTCCATATCAAGCTGTGGTTTAGCCCTTCCACATGCTGAAACTCTCATTGCAGTGCTGGAACAGATGCATATTCCAGCTGTCCCTTAGCCTGGGAGGTATTAGGTACTGTGCATGTTCTGGTTCTCTCAAAGTGAGTTTCTCAGAGTGAAGACACTGCCAAGGTTTCAGGACAGAAAAGCACTCTGAAAGATGGAATTGCTTCCAGAGCTGTATCAAGCCTGTGGCAGGAACTCCGAGAGGATTACGAAGCTTCTTGCTCTCTGATTTGCAGAAGGAGAAACTGAGGTGTTGCAACTTTCTATGCAGGGAGGCAGTAGCAAAGCTCAGACTAGGACCCTTGGTTTCTGATTTCCATGTCTTTTGCTTATAATCCTCCACCTCTGCAGCCAAAAGGAGAAGTTAATATCCTGTGCTGGGATATAGGATGCCACTGAAAACATTTGCATAGTGATTGTGTCTAAGGATTTCAGGCCTAGTGCCATTGGTTTTCTGTCTTGAGATGGTACCGATGTTGACAGTATCACTGGGAAAGATGCTGCTGTTCTCTGTCTTCCATTCCAGATTCAGGGGGAAAAAGGAGGGCAAATCATGTCATTCAGCTGCCCTTAGGTCAAAAGGATTGGCATTTGTGCCACTTCTTGCTAGGAAGCACGTATCACTACTGCTGGTATTTCCACTAATGCTGCAGCCAGCTTTCTGGGAGAGGATTACGCCTACATGTAAGATGTTTGACATAGCAAAGGACCGGTGGAACAATGAGAGCCAGTGTTTTCTTGGGTTTTGCAAATACTCTGCCTTCTGAAAGCCAGGCTTTTTGTTTGTCTTGGTGGGATTTGCACAGGGTATTTGTCCGGGGCTTGGGCTTTGGCAGAGAGCTGCAGCACTGAGAGTCTTACGTGGAGCCAGTGACTGCCCTTCAGTGTGACCACATAACCTTGACTAAAGCAGATATTTCCCCACTGGGTGGTGAAGATTAGCATTGTGTATATTTGAGAGCAGGACTTGGCCCTGTGTGCATCACATAAAGATAGATAAAGATCTGGCTATTTTAAGGCTTCTAAATGCTTTTAGCAATTTGGTTCATGGTCAGGAGCCAGGAGAACCTCTCTAAGCTTTCCAGGGTTTTCTCTTTCAAGGAACACTGGACACAAAGGAAAGATACTCAATGTCTTACTAACCTAAGCTGAAGAACAGCAGCGGGAATCTTCCAATAGGACAAAAAAGTGACCGAGAAAACAAAATCCAATCACTCTGATAGGCTTCGTGATGCATTGTAAATCCAGGTTTGAGTATGGAAGGATTTTCTGTTTCAGTTGCACTGAGAAAGTTGAGTCCAGTCAGGTTCTGTTTCCGCCCAGAACCAGGTACAGCACTTTGGAAATCAGCCCAGCATAATTTGGAATCATTATTCCATGTGCTGGGAGCAGTGCCTGAAGAATTTCCCTCCACCTACAGGCAGCCCATGCTGGCTTCCTTGGCTGGCTGAAATGCTTAAAAACCACCTTGGGCAGGAAATGCCTTGGCAGTTTGTGTCCACAGGCTGGAAGCAAGCTGGAAGGACCCAAGGTGGAAATAAAGATCTGACTAGACGCCAGGTTTAGAAACAGATTGGTCAGTTCCTGTCTTGCAGCCAACAAGATAAAAAAAAATTACAGGTTGTTGCTGGGGTTCCTTTTTCTTTTGCTCTTGTACTGTACAACTTTGAGCCAGAAAAAGGGTAGGGATGTAATGGTGGATTCTTGCTACTGCCTAAACACACTCACAGTGGGGAGAAGAGAAAGGGCTGTGCTTCACCACCCTATTTAAGGCATAGGGTTCCTTGAGAGCTGCAGCCAGCTGTCCAAGGCAGAATAAACCCTGTGGGTGCTAGCTTAAATCAGTGACTTTCCTGTTTGGGCTTTTCCACCTGCCTGCAGCACTCAAAACCAAACCTTTCCCAGAAAAGAGGTCTACAAAGATGAAACATTTTGATTTTCAGCAGCAAGTTATCTTCCTTTGATGACGAGCTGGAACCAAAGCATAGTTTTAGTCATCCAAACTCTTACACACTGTTTTGAGCATGTACTGTGGTATCTTTACCAGTCAGCCATACTGCATGGAGATAAAAGTATCTCCTCCACAGCTTGATTAGTCATGTTCACGGCTCCTCAAGGCCAGAGTGATGGCTGCTTTGATCTGCCTGGAAGCTTCTAGGCTTTGGCAGAGGAAAGCTATCCTACTTCAGAATTTTGTCTGAAGTTTGCAGAAGGTACTTTGTAGATCAAGGAACAAAGCAGGAAGAGAAGTAAGCTGCAGACAGAGTTATGTTGCTGTAGCACGTAAATACCAGGACATCGTCATACCCCTGGCCTATTTGCCAAGGAGAATGTTACTCAGAAAAAGCATTCCCCCACATACATCCCACTCCTCCTGGGGAAACCATACCTGCTGTTCTCCTTCACCCTGGTTTTGGATCCTCTAATGGGAGCATGACTGCTGTCAGAAAGATTGTGGCAGTGGGACAGATACTCCACCTTTCTCCAGTAACTCCCCAGAGTGCAGATCCTGAGAAAGGCACACACAGATGCAGAGGACATTGTGATCTCGGCCTGCTCCAGACTTCCCCACGGGTTAGACACTGCACATGATGCTCAGTCAGTAAATTGAATGTGCCCTGAAATATTCCTGAGCGCTGAAGCCAGTGGTCATGGAGCATCTTGTGTATGGGTTAGCAGCCCCCAGGGAAGGGGGGCTGCCTGCATACTGCTTATTGAGAAGGGACCCTGGATGGTCCCGGATCCACACGAGGTGTTTGAGAGAATTCAAGCTGATCTGGGCTATAAGATCTCTGTCGAAGAAAAGCATTTCAGTTGTGCAAGCTTTTCTTTGCAAAAGCAGAGCTGTGTATGTAACTGAATTCAACAATATGCCATGAGTATATGTGGGTTGTGGACACTCTCCTGACATAGGTCAAACCGTGCAAAAGTTCTACCATTTAGTCCTAAACTAGTAGGTTTTTTTCAAGGACAGTGGATAGTTATCTTTCCTTCCTTTTATTTCCTTTGTAACTCCATCTGCACACTTTTTTTCTTCCCTTTAAATTTCTGGTTCTGGAATGAGAGAATGCTTCAAAGTTTTGAAACTGGAGAACGTTGCTTATTCAGAAAGCAGAACATAATCATTTGAGGTAGTAAAACCTTAGCAAGACCAGTTTATATGACATTATTGATACTTAATAGCAATGGTAATGTAATTAGGAATGCCTCCATCAACTGAAATACTGAATATGTCCTAGTTAGAAACATGATGAGTCAGCTAAAAGTATATGTTTTTTTTATTTTAAACTCAAGCCTACTGCATCTTGTCCATCAGGTGGGCTGAGACAGAAGCCCAATAGTCTACGAATTTGATTATATTTCATTCCATGGTGTTTGATTCATTCCAGCTTTAAAAGATTCCAGTAAGAGATCCATTAACAGCGACTGGAAAATTGAGCTTCCTGGTGAGTTTCAGATCGCAGGCACTACTGTCCGGTACGTGCGAAGGGGTCTGTGGGAGAAAATCTCTGCCAAAGGACCAACTAAAATACCACTGCACTTGATGGTAACTTTATATCCTTTGTTTGTGTTTCTTAAGTGATGCAACGTAAAGGGTCTCTATCCTAGCTGAAAGTTAAATTTGATTGTTTGTTTCTTCACCAGAGTTTTTTAAAGGTATGCTGTAGTGCCTCTCTGCATTCTTCTGCAGCATTGCAAGGGCTGGAGAAAGCCAGCTCCCTGCTTAAAAATAACTGATGCTCTATTCTGGGAGAACATACAGTGTAAGCTCATGTCTGATACAGGATACTCCTATAATGTGTCACAGACAATGTGACAGGTCCGTTCTAGAGGATGTAGGTTCCAGGGACCTTTTTTATTTCGTGGACATACCCACTCAGGCACATGAGAGAATGTTGGCTGAAATATCTTCTCAGTTTACACCAGAACGTATTCTGTATTTAAATACACTGTTCCTCTAACAGAGGAGGTGCAGATTTGGCACGTACAGGTGATATATATGAATTTGACTCTCTGTAAGTGACCTAGTTACACACAGAAATGTTCCTTGTTTTCTTTATATTGTTTTTTTTTCAATTTTATGTATTTTAAGTCATTCTTGAAAGTTTTCCTGATGTTCAGCATAGTCCTCTGTTAAGCAGACATGACACTTTACAGTCATGTGGCTGCTGTGTGAGAATGAGAAGTCCACAGGGGTGAGAAGAACGGGTTTGTAGTCCCATTCCTGTCACTGATGGGTGATGGGGTGGCTCATGGGCCAGTCCCTCGATGTTGGTTGGTAACCTTAACATTTCTGTCAGGTAGCTACAGTAATGCCTGTCTTATATATGTGTTACTAGTTGAAAGTCTGCGGAAAGCTTTGCAGTTTGTATAGCAAGGTTTGCATAGAAACATAGAGTATTTTAATGTATGTCTTGTTTCCTGTAACGTTTTTAGTTAATTACATGTTTCTGTCTGCTGTTTCTTTTCCTTGTGACTTTTTGCCATGTTTGTTCATGGAAGCCTATTACGTAAGCACTGCTAAAAATCAGAAGTCTCTTCCTTTCCTCACCTGAATTTTTTGGCTTGCTGGTGTGCAACATTTCATGCCCAACTTGAAAAGCTCCAAAGTTGCTTGAACTTCTCACACACGCACAAAAAATAATAATACTCCACTTTGTCAGTACCTGCTCTGTGTTAAAATTTGCTGCATAGAACCATGAGGTGTTTTGTCTGTGCTCTCTCAGACAGGTGAGTGAGTTTAGCAGGTTCACACACAGACCAGTGTGAATCTGGATTCAAAGAAGTTACTACTGAAATAGTCAGTGGTGCAAGTTTGGACACACCAGCACCTTCCTGACTCAGGCATGTCATTCAAGGTCTGCCCTATACAAGGGAGGCATATACAGGAGCCTTCTTCATCATCAGAAAAATCAGCTTCTGTTTGACTTTGGCCTTAACACAAGCCTTCCCTCCTGAAACCAGGACTCTGACAAAGTATCTTGTACTGCCAAGGTCTTCCTAACCTCACGTAAGAAAAAGGAATCGCACAGGTACCCTTTGTGAAGATGCTGTGCAGGGTTCCTTTGCCAGCTCTTGGAACCTTCCAGGGCATTACTTGGTTGAGGTGTACGGCAGTAATAACTTGTAGCAGCATTTTGCAAACTTCAGCATCAGTAGAGCTTTGTTTTTAAAGAAATACTCATTTCCCCTTTATTAGGGACTACTTAGTAACCACTGTAGGAAACCAGTGACTATGAGGTTCTCCATGAATATCCTTTCTAAGTGCAGACTGGCATTTTCAGCAGATATAAGCAGAGGAAACTTTTCTTCTTCGCCTTCCCCCCACCCCAAAACGATTAAAAAGGAGGAAAGTAAAAGCTGCCAGACCATAAAAAAAACATGTGGCTTAAAATCACTGCCAGTTGTAAACAAAGCACACGTGAAGTCTTTTCTTCAAATCAGATATTAATCTTTTCCTTGATACACAATAATGGGTTTCAGTCTTTCAATGTGAGAAAGGCAGGATGGTTACCAGTTACCTCTAAATAGAAAACTGTTGTTCAAATAGTGGTGGAATACACTAGACTGACAAAGAGCCAGAAGCTTCAGTCAGTCCATTGTGACCTGCATTTGAAACCAATTATACACACATACACACACCCCCCAATTATAAATGGCTACGAAATTGCATGAAATTGGTTTCATATGGGCCTTCAGATTCACTAGTCTTGCACCCATATTGAGATAATAAGGATTTCTTTTTAGGAGCTGGTTTTTAATACTTGAGGCATTTCTCCAAGTGCATTGCTCTAAGTATATTTCTTGGAGAAATTCATGTCTGTGTAATTAGGCCTGTGCTAGACCTCCTCTGGGCAAAAGAGGACAACCAAACACTCCCAGATCATAAAGATGCTTTAGACAAGACTGATTGATCAATTCTGTAGAACAAACTGTTCCTATCTCATGCACTTAAAGTCAGAGCGGGACTTGAGTTCTCTGCCTCTGACTGCCTGGTATTTCAAATTGTGCTTAAAAAACCCAGTCCTCTTTGAAGATCTAATGATGGCTGGCAGTGTCAACCTTGTTATTCAGTTCTGGTAGTAAGGCTCCCTCTGTAGCTGAAGCAAAATCATATCTTTGTTCCCCACATCCTCTTGAAGATGCTTTTTTGTCCAGGGTTATGCCCTGTGCAGAGCAACTTACAGGTACTAAGTTTGTGTAGCCCCACAGTGTTCACTGCACAGCCCTCCAGGACGTCAGGGGCTGCAAGCCGGACCTGTTCTTTCAGCACATATGGTTTGGGTTTGGGTTTTTTTTTTTTGATTAAATGAATTTACGATAGCTTTAGTGAGATTATTGCTTCAGTAAGAGTGATTTCTGCAAATCTGAGGGGGAAACAATTATTGTTGGGAGAAAATAGCATTTGCAAATTGGCTTTTTTTAATTAGACAGCTGCTTGCTTCACTTATGATAGCCCTACTTAAAATAACTTCTTTGATAAGGTGCTGCTCCTATGTCGGTAGGTGACAGGAGCCAGCACAATTCACCTGTCTAATGCTGCTGTGATTATGGGATAATAAGCATAAGTAAGTCTAAAGCCACACCATCCATATTACAGTAGTGCTTCTATGGCATTTGTTAATAGTGTGGTAACTCAGATTCCATGGACTTTATACTCCACTGGGTGTCTTCTAGTCACTTCTGACTCAAGCCAGTGAAAATGAGAGCCAAATGAAGCCCAAGATGTAAATCAAAACAGGACCAGAACTGTCATCTCTTTGTGCTGAAAAAAAAAAAAAAAGCATTTTTCTCTATTTCTTTGTCTTTGTTAATAGTCAGGGTTTTTTGAGTACTCACACTAGAGACATTACGTGTGACTCCATGGGAAATAATCAGCCTGCTGCTGGAAGCACATCTCACCTTCCTCTAGCAACATGCAGGGTATGAAAATATGTTCCCAGCAGCTGTATGATACAGCTCTTCCTTGTCATCCTCAGGTATATGAAACAATAAAATCCTGCTCCTACAGCTACTCAGCAGGAATAGTTGCGCTCACTTTGAGTGCCACACTTCCCAGGAGGCATATGACTCTTCTTTGCATTAGTTGCTTTTACTCTGAGAAGGATCCCCTTGTTCTTTCAGATGAGTTAATAAAAGTTTCTACCTTCTGTGAGCTGCAGCTCACAGAATCACAGAATGGTCAACGTTGAAAGGGACCTCTGGAGGTTGTCTCATCTAAACCCCCTGCTCAGACAGGCTGCCCAGGGCCGTGGTCCGTAGACAGCACAATGTTAACCCAGAAGTTCCTCATTCTCTGCAAAGGTCCCCAGCCGTAAGCCTGAGTCTCTGCACGAGGTTTGCAGACAACTTGCTTTCTAGAAAAGAAGGGTTGGACGGGTATGATGAGTGACTTTTTAACTCTACATGCTCATTGAAATAGTTGTTCTATGAAAACTGATTTATTTAATGCTTCCTCTCTTGTAGTCGTCTTACTATTTCTCTTTAGATAGCCAGTGCCTGCTGATCACATTTGAAGCTAAAACAAAGTTATGCATCAAATTCCAGATTTAGACATCTCCACGACTGTTTTAAATATTCACAAATCACAAGCACTTATTGCTCCTGCAGATGCCCTATTTTACCAATACCACTGTAATTTCAGGTTTCTAGATACAGATTTGGTTGCCTTTCACAAAGTACTTATTTTAGAAATATTGGCCCGAGACAGCATTTCCAGCATTACTCTCTCTGCAGTCTCTTGGCTTTCCCAGTACACAGTGTGTTGTAACAGCTTTTCTTTTCCTGCTGAACCAGGTGCTGTTATTTCATGACCAGAATTATGGAATTCATTATGAATACACCATTCCTGTAAACTATACTGCTGAAAACAGAAGCGAGCCAGAAAAGCAACAGGATTCCTTGTACATCTGGACGCACAGCGGATGGGAAGGGTGCAGCGTGCAGTGCGGAGGAGGTAAGGCCGCTTGGAAGCTTGGTGGGACTTGCTGTACCGTGTTTGCAGACACCAGCCGTGAGAGGTGCCTGCAGAAAGACGGTGTTGCCAAAACACAAAGGAAACTAGCCATGGGAAAGGATGTTACCATAATGAACTCAAATGAGAGCTTATTCTCACCAGCTCTCCCAGCTATCGTCCGCAGCCCCGCAGTTAATTTTCACCCAGCGCTTTGGCAGGGACGCCGCTTTGTCGGCTCATTGCCGTCGGCTGGATCCGCACCTGGATTAGTGCTCCGCGGATGGCTCAAGGCGCCGTGTGCAGCCCCATATCTCAAACCTCCCGTCACATTCTTGGAGCAGAGTTTTCCCAGGTGTTCAGGCACGTTCACTGAAAGCCACTGCCTTCCCCAGGGATGAAACGGGGGCAGCTCTGCTGTGACAACTCCTGGAGATTGCCTCAGACGCTCTTCGGGTGGGGGGGGACTTCCTGGGAGTACATGAGCACGCTGCAGATCACACTTTTCAGATGATCCCTAGGATGTGCCGAGACAGATTTGCTGAAACCCTGAGGGGAATTGATGCCGGTGAAACCAGAGACTGGGTTGTCAGCCACTGTCCATTGAAATTTCAGTGCTGGAAGAAGCAGGTTTTTCCCGGAGGAAAATGGATCATTTCCATGCATTCTGGCCAGTCTTTCTTCACCAGCAGACCGATTATTTATCATATTATATGACAGAAGGAAAAAGTGCTCATCTTCACATTTGCAGGCTCACTGCCCTCAGTGGACTGAAATAATGAATTAATATTTTCTGTCAATGGAACTAATTTTAAACCAGACACTTTGTATTAAACCAGTAATTTCTTAGAGCCATTAAACCCTCAAGTGAATGAGTAGGGAATTTGTTGGTGGCTCTTTTGATTGGTGTTGCAAGCCTGCCACATATTTGAATTAAATCAGTACCCGTTAACTTGGCTCCCGCCAGCAGTAGCTTGGATGGCAACTGTCTCTTATATTTTGCTTGTCAGATGCTTTTGCCACTTATCCAAACTGAGAAGGGCCTTTGCCCTTCCATACAAACTTTTACAAATATTTTATTAACAGAATTTGAGTTGCTTTATCTGCTGCAGATTATGAATAAACTCAGGTTGATGCAGACTCGGGGTTAAAAAGAGAATCTGAGAAATGCAAATAATTAGCAGTGAGGCAAAGTCACATGGTGTAGGGGTGGCATTTTCCTTGTCACACCTGGTGGCTGTCATGCTACCCTGTGGTACAGCTTTCCTGATGTCACACAGTGGAAGGCTGAACCCTGAGGGCCACACTGCTGCCTCTTGCTGTCTCAGTGAAACTCCAGATGCGCAGACAGTTCATGTGAGAAGTGCTGACTACTCTTGAGATGACTCTTGCTGGCAGGGTTTTTAAAGTCGTGTATCTGGAGGACCAGAATATGAGATATAATTTGTTTTGATGGCTTGATTTCAGCTCTTTTTGAAATATGAGCAAGCCCAGTTTATCACTCTTGAACCCCAGTTGCTCCTTTTCAACATGACTTGCTGGAGAGCAGTGAGAGGCAGCTGTCCTGTCATTAGCAGTCACTGAGGGGTGGGTGGTTGTGTGGCTTCAGCTTACATAGCTGGTGCATCTGTCCTAGGTGGTTACAGGGCACAGCTACATGTGGAGGAGGAACCAAAATGAAAGCAGATTGTTTTCAGGACCATTTCCACATTAACCACTAGAAAGAGAAAGCCCAAGGTGTTGTTCCTGTGAAGGAGTCAATTTCACAATCACTGAAGAGAAAATTTGTAGCTTTTCTGAAAACAAAACCAAACAAAAAACCCAACCAGAACAGTACAAAGGTAAGAGAGAAGTAGGAAATAAGGTTGCTTGCAGGTCCGTGTAGGTTACTTCTTGTAGAGATAGTAGGGAGCTCCCAGCTTTTCAGTTTTGGGTAATGAGTTGACATGGTTTTATTCTTAGCCACAGGTTTCCTTTTTCAGAGTTGTTTTTTATTTGACTTGTAGGTGAACGGAAAACCATTGTGTCCTGTACTCGAATTATTAATAAGACCATGACACTGGTGAATGACAGCGACTGCCAACGAGCGAATCGCCCCGAGCCCCAGGTCAGGAAATGTAACACACACCCCTGCCAGTCACGGTAAGGAGTTAAAAATAATAAAACCCAATATCCTTTTTCCTCACCAATTTCCAAAGCCTCCATCTGGTGAACATGGTGAAAATGTCTAAAAGTATTGGGACAGATTGTTAGCCATAGTAACCAGCTGTAATATTCATTTCCTTTTGTTGAGCAGGTCAGATTTTCATTACCTCAGAGTCTGTTTAATTTGTGGCCAGTAAGGCCAGATTCCATGCAAGCTGCCTTCATGCATTGTTTGGAGATGGTTTTCTTTTCCCCTTGGCTGCCTCCTGGGTGTCAGAACAACTTGCAGCATAAAGTTAGAGGGGAGTGCAGCGACTGCACATCTAACCTTCGGCTTTTTGGATCAGCGCAGGGTAGGGTCTGATTAATTGTCAGTGCTACAAAAAAATCCTCACAAACAACTCACGGCCTTTAAACTTCTGTAGCTGACCTGCTGTGCTGTATGCCAGAGCTGTATTAGCATAGCTCAGACTGGGAGTCTCTAGGTGAGGAGGTTCTCTTCTTCATGTGAAGTTTGTAAAGTGTCTGGCACCATCTGCATAATTTTAAAGATACACCTGAATCTTGCTGAAGTCAAGAAATTTTGATGAAACACATTTTAGATGCTTCATCAGTAAGGGTACTTCTGCGTCAGTAGGAGTGATTAAAGATCTATTACTAGTAAGTTCTAAAAGTAATAAAAAGCTCTCTAATTTGGCAAGCAATTTAGCTGAATTAATTTTGATCTGTGTTGTATAAAAAAAAAAGAGATGTTTCTGGCCAAAATGACAAAACACAAGAAGGCAAACTAATTTCTTCAGTTTGTTTGCTAACAAAGAAGTTTACTTTTGCTCCGCAGTAATGTTTGTCATTGTGGAGTAGTGTGCCACTTTGGACAGTAGCTAGAACATAAAATCAATTTAGGATAAATCTTAATATCTAAAAAAACCATATTCAAACCAACCTGCTGGCGGTTGCATCTTGTATAATCAGACGAGCCAGCGAAACATACCTACAAAGCTAATCCTGCTGGCAGAAACAATAGGGAAAATGAGAAACAGCACACTTCCTTCATTAGATCTGCGCTCTGATTAAAGTGCCCTGAAGCAGGAAAATCCAGTGTCAGGTCATCCATCAATAAGGCCAGGCTGTTTCAGGTTTCATTTTCTGTCTGCACTGCCTCTTATTGCTGCTGTACAGTATTGTGGCCGTACCGCTTTCAGTGGTACTGAAAGGTATAATGAGATATTCCATGTGCTTCTAGGTGTGTAAGGAGAGTCAGACTCCCAATGACTTTAAGGAAACAACTGTCATTTCCACAAGGAAGTTTCCTAAATTCAGTGATGCTGGGATTTCTGTCGTATCATTCTCTCAGAAAGACAGAAGCAAGAAGCATCTGCTTGTATTCATGCCCTGGCATGAATTATTCCTTCTAGACCTTTTGTGAAGCCATTGGGAGGAGACTTGAGTGAATCCAGGCAGGTATCTGGAGGGGTTGCAGGTGACAGAGATGAAGAAAAGCTACTTACAAAACTTTGGAAGAAGTGAGCAGCTTCTGCTTCTACTAGCTGAGCAACAAAGGGAGGTCTTGGCCATCAGGTCTATTAGAGCTGTGAAAGCCACAGTGTTTCTCAATGGGATCTCCATGACCCTGAGCCCTTGGTGAATTCTCCTCTTTGTTGCACGCTCTCACTATGACATTGCTGCCTGTCCCAGTCAGTGACAGTGGTTTAGGTGAAATCACACAAAACCTCCCGAGAAAGGAATACTCTGTTCCTCTATCCAGATTGTGTTCCTGTGGGGATTCAGGTCCACCCCTTAATGTCATTTCAAGGTATCTTCTTCTCTATGGAGTTACCAGGCAATTTATGGCCACAGTTTAGCACAGTTCTCCCCAGGAGCGACTAGCACTGGCACAGTGGCACTTTCATTGGTCCATTTTTTTCAGAGCAATGACAGCGAACACTAAATGTGCTTAGTACCCAGAAAGGCCACAAAATCCTTGCTGATGATCTGATAGACCACACTGCCTCACTCCCTCCGTGTAGTCTACACTTTCACACTTAACATGCTTTTAACTGGAAACGTTTTCAGAAGCACATTCTCTGTGCCTCTGTAGAATTTAAATTTCCACTTGCGTTTGCCCACCCAGATATTAGAAATGCATGCTTAGCATATTCTCTGACCAAGAACATCTTAAAGAAACCATTCTCTTTCACCATGTCAATGCTTTTTTTTATGAGCCCTGAATTTGTTTTAGGGTTTCAAGTAAAATTATTGTAGCATCTTGTTACAATGAGGTCCTTTCCCGTTTCCACTCAGACCTAAGCCCTTTACCTGAGTTCAGAAGAAGGAACAATGCTGTCCTTTCTGTAGGAAACCTGCTCTGTTCTGTGCGTTTTGAACTACATTTACATTTTTACTCAAAATTTCAGAGAATCACCTTACAGACAGGAAAGAGTCTTGTGGCCAGCACAGGACTGGGTCGTAGGACACTCAGTCTCCGTTTCTCTTTCTGAATGTGCTGTGTGACTGATTCACTATCCCACACTCTCCCTTTGCTTCCCCTCTACATCCCTGAATAATCTGGATTGCAAACTCTTTGGGATGGAGTGAGATCATGTTGTATGAACGGAGGAAGAGGAGGAGGCTATTGCTATTGGGATTATAATAAAAATAAAAAAATAATAACCCACATTACATATATAAATTGATCTCGAGAAAAAAAAATGGTATGATATTAATAACAGTGTCTTTCTTCCAGCACGATCCCAAAGTGCTTTACAAATTATATATCCCTTTGAACTTCAGCCACCTCTTCAGAGAGCCAAATAATGTGGGGCAGGGGACAGTATTTTCATGAGGCCAAGGAGAAGGTTAGAACTCTGCAACTGCAACCCAGCATCTGAAAAAAAACAAAGCAGGATTGAAAAAAGGATTGGATACACTGACATGTTTTAAAATTAAACGTCAGAGAAGAGAATTTTCTTAAGGGTTTTGTTGAAACTGGCAAAAATAAAAGAATCTTTCATTCTTTATTATTGTTACTCTTTCACCTTTTAAAAAAAATGCCTCTTTTTCTTCCTATTTTATTTTTTATGTTCCTTGACCCTCTTTTTCCATTAAATTCTTTACAGCTTCCTTTCCTGTCCCAACTGCCCCCTATTAGCACCTCTTTATTCTAATCCTTTGCCTAGCTCTTTAGATATTTTTTACAAAACCCTGCTGTAACCAGATGGAATCTGGATTCTTGCATGCGGTGCGTATGAGTTGTTTCCAGCACACTGAACACCAACCCAAATATATAGGCAAACCCAGCACTCATGTTGGCACCAGACTCAGAAATCACAGATCACATCAGCTGTTATTACTGAAAACATAGGTCGGCCAGTGGCCACACACTTCAACATGCATGGCTGCCTCTATGAATATGAAACTGCTCCCCTCTAATGCAGGAAAAGAACCAAAAACACATGAAATTTCCCAACTGTTCGACTTGTAATGGCCTGTATGCAAACACTGTTAATTTTCCTCCTCTTTGCTGTAGTAGATTTTAATGGAGGTTGAGTTCTTTCAGGGATCTGCTGGTTATGTGGTGTTCCTCCACAGATGCTAAGCAGCAGGATAAAAGCCAGAAATCCCTGCCTTCATCTACAGAAAACCACAGGAGACCTGAGCCCTTATTTTCACTTTTTAGGACTTGAAAGTATCTCCAAAGTCCAAGGGTTAGTTTTCTGCTACTACTAGCAGCATGTCATACACTCCTTTCCATAAACTGGTTTTGCTCCACATCCTCCTTACCTCACTGGAAGGCCCTCCTGTGACCTTGCTGTTCATGTGGGTCAGGATCTTTTATTTCCAGCCTTAATTACTCATTGTCATTTTTCAGCCATTTGTTCTTTCAGTAGCTCTGTTCCTTTGCTTATACAGTATTTTCCCTCCCTAGCTTCTTGACTTGGGCTAACTGCCGTATGATACAGCAAACCACTGTATCTCCTTCCATCATTTTGTGGGCTAAATCCATTACTTTAACTTCTTATTGGATCAGAGGCTGTGCATCGGTTCTTCATTCTCTTGGTCACCTTCTCGACTTGTTCTCTCATTTATGTTATTTAACTTCATAATTTGACTGCATGGGTGACCAGAATTGTGTGGAGAATCCCAGTCTCAATCCATTCTCTCACACAGTTGCATTCATACGCTTCTGTCTTCACTGGAAGTAACTCTCCTGATAATGTGCTTTGCTTTTTTCATGGCTGCATCATATTTGTGACTTACAGTCATTCTAGATGCTTTCCTCCTCATTTGTTTCAACATAGAAATCATACGTTAACACAGAAGTGCTTATTATTCATCCCTAAGCACACAACCTTGTGCTGTATGCTATTAATTTTCACCCTATCTCTTGTAATTGCAGTACTCAAGGTTATTCAGTTCTTCCTGTATGACGTCCTAATCCTCTGTTGCACTGACAGTGCTTTTAGACTTTGTCTTGTCAGCAATTTCCCCAATTTTTCAGCAGTTTTTCTTCTTTTTTGTGCCAAGGTCGTTAATGAACGTACTAAATCAGATCAAATGTAAGGCAGATCTTTCAGGAAGTCCACTGGTAACTAATCTCAATTTCTTTCATGCATGGTATTTTCCTTTGCAGTACTACCCTGTGGCCAGCTCTCACCTCCCAGACAAATTACACATTGATATCTGTGTTTCCCAGCATATCACCCGTTTCTCCAACTTACATAAGCATTTCCAGTGTAGCAAAAGGAGTTCTTTACTTATAACCAAATAGATTAAATCTACCACATTTCCTTTGTCTGGAAAAGCAGTTATTTTAATCAGAGAAATACAGCCAATGAGTTTTGCCTGGAGGAGACCTATGTTGCATTCATTTACCACTATGTCCTTGATTATTCTTTCCCTCCAAATCCACTCTAAAAACCGGCACACTGCTGAGGTCAGATCTGTGGTTACACGGATTGCTTCTTCCTTTTCTTGCTTTCTTGCTTGCTTGCTTTCTCACTTTCTTGCTTTCTCTCTCTTTCTCTCTTTCTTTCATCTCTTTCATCTCTTTCTTTCTCTTTCTCTCTTCTTTCTCTTCTCTTCTCTTCTCTTCTCTTCTCTTCTCTTCTCTTCTCTTCTCTTCTCTTCTCTTCTCTTCTCTTCTCTTCTTCTCTTCTCTTTTTTTCTTTTTTCTTTTCTTTCTATCTTTTCTTTCTTTTCTTTCTTCTATTCCCTTTTCACTTTTTCATCTGTGGACTGGAATCCAACACCGTGTGCTCCAAGGGCTCATACACCACAGTGATGCCTGCTGGGGAAAAATGAAGCCAGCTATGAGTCAACCAAGGCCCCAGCTGGCTCAGCACCTCACCAACCTGCCTGAAAGGCTAGTGACTGCTCAAAGCATGGTGCCTCGGTCTGCAATGGTTGATAGTGCCTATAGCTTTGATTACTGGTCTGATTTAAGCTCATGATGCTTATCTGCATGATCCTTGCTCTCTGAGTCTCCACTGTCCCTTTAGACTCCACCATATACCTGTGACAGTGCTCTCTTTAACACTCTGAGAATACAGAAATCAGCCTGTATCCCTGCCTCTGATCTGTTTGCACCAGGTTTATTTGCATTATCATCCCAGATAGATGGAGAGTAGAACAGTTTTGAATTTATTCTGAGGTGAAAGTCTTGCAAATAGAATTGGGGGGGGAACAGTGTGATGAAAAAGTCCTTGAGAATGTTAGCAAATTACTTGCAGGGCTGTATGGAAATGACACTAAAGTTGAGGGACATACTGGAAGTGTCTGTTAACCGAAGGGACTGAGATATTTAATGGTTCCAAAAGGGTATGTTCTTTCATTAATGCAGTCAGAGTCTTTTGGAACCTGTACAAGTGTTTATCATCCATAAGGTTCAATGGCAATGAGTTCAAAACCTTACCAGTGCCTTGTGCTAGGAAACACTCCTTTGGTGTGTTTTGAATTTGGCTACATAAAAAAAAAAGAAGGAACAGCCATGGGGAGGGTTTCAAATCATTTTAGCCTGGAAATCTGGCATAAATAGTAATGTTAGCACCCTCTGATCCAAGGAGGCACCACGTAAGAGCTCATTTTGAAGTGCTTCCCAAAACTGGAGTTGGGATCTCTAGAATCAGGTTTGAGCTTAATGAATTTGCCAGGACTGTGCTGGACACTGTGCAAGACGCGGTGGCTGCAGGCGATGAGCAAGTGGGCAATGCTGCGCTCTGGTGGCTGCTCTTCAGGGGAACCAGCCTGGGCTGCTGGCCAGGGGCAGCTGCAGCAGGTCTCCAGCAGGTCTTGCAGGACTAGAAGCCAAATACTGTCAGACCAGAAAGCCTGAGACACTCTGTGAATAGGTAGCTGATGTCCTGTTGTGGGCACATCTGGTTATCACCATCCACTAGAAGGAGACAAAATCACATGTATTCCAGGTTGTAGGCAGCTGATCAAGTACAGCAACAGGCAATCAGTTGTTAATTAGGTGCTGAAAGACAACAAGGTATTTTCAAGCAAATCCAGCAACTCAACTCAGTTCTGGAAGAGAAATAAGAGAAGCTTTGGGAACAGAGAGTAGAATGAGGAGGGCTTATTGGCTACTGCTAGATGCATTTACATCAAATAATTCAAGATGACTTGCTAGAGCAGAAGTTAATTTGGCATTAGTTGTCACATGGAGTCATGAGACTGGTTTCTTTACTTTGGTGTAAACACCCAGGCTGGCTTACATCACAATTTTTCCCATTATAATGTTTCACTCAACAACCTTATGGTTGAACATTGCTTTGTTTTAAAATGTTAAATGATCTGTGGCTCTTTGGTTTAGAGGCTCTTCGGGCCAAGTGCAGTCTTTATCCACAAAGAAGGATTAGCAGGATAATCTAGCAAAATATTTAATTGTGAAATTCACTCCTACTGCTGCCTGCTGTAATGCTCTTCACACTGCTTACATCCCATGGTGTGAGCTGAGGAAAAGGCACTGCCTTCCTTGAGAGGCAAGGAACGGAGCCCGACACCGGTTGCCCCATCAAAGATACACCGGCTCTGGATCAGGGGAATGGTAGCTCACTGCATAAGGGCTCTGAGCATGCTGATATTCTGTGCCTCAGCATAGTGAGGCAGCTGCCAGCACAAAGGACACCTACTCACACCAACACCCCACTGGGTCCTCTGAATCTGAGTGATCTGCTCGATCTGGGGGAGGCAGGAGGGACAAGACAATGTCTTCCGTTTAAAAAAAAGCTTCCCAAGGTGCATGTAAATTATAAAACATTGTCCTATGGCTGATCTTACAATTGGTGGGAAATTAAAAAAAAATAAAGCTGTCAAAATGATAATCACTAAAGAGAAAAAGAAACCTGTGTGAGTGAAAGTTGGCAAGTCTGTTAGCAGAATGACTACTGTACTGGAAAATTACTGAGCACTGTTTATAAAGGCAATCAGACAGGAATGTTAGTCTTGGAGTCCTACTTTCGACATCAGCAGCTGTATTATTCTACTAGATTCCTTGTACTTTCTTCCAAAGAAAAAAAAAAGCCCTTCTAGTGACTGGGTGTGGCACAACCTGTTCCAAAAGTCAAGATTCACCTGATTATTTTGACCTCAGTATCGCAGAGAGATGGGCGAGAGTTTCAGGAGGGTGCAGGGAGAGAAAGGTACAATAGCAAAGTGTATGCATTTGATGGAAATCATGAGTCCATTTGTGAACAGTATTTTCTTGTTTCTGCATATTCAAGCATGAACTTAGTTTGATAGCTGTAAGCAAAAAATATCCAACTGTCCATTCCACGTGACTGATTCTCAGAAATCTTTTCTAGTTTTCCATGCTAAAATTATCCAATGTGAAATCCTGGCCCCGCTGCAAGTCAGTCTGAGTTTTGCCTAACGTCAGTAGAGCCACAGTTTCATCAGAAAACGAAGAGCGACTTCAACTTGATTTTGCATCACAAACTGGTGCTAAAGACAAGCAGTGCTATCTAGGCATGGAGTTATCCTTAACTGTCCATTACTGCAAATTGTTGCCCCATGTTAAATCAAAAGGTATGCCATAAAATCTGTTTAGAAATAGAATCCTCCGATTACACCGCTTAGATCAGATTCTGTCACAAGTGCTTTAAAATGAGACCTAGCACAAGCTAAGTCTCGTTTAGTAGCCAGTTTCCTCTGATACTTTTTTCAGCAGTAGTACAGACTCTTAACCAGTAGTTAAGAGTCCATTCTAAAAAAAAAAAACAGGTTTAAGAAGACCAGAAAAAATTGTCTTTTTGCAAATGTGGGCTTGGTCACATCCAAGCTATCATTGTGAAAGCAGGGAAATTCATTTCACTGTAGCACTGGGGAGGGAACAAAAATAATGCAATCCTTGTAGATGGTGAGTCCATGTGCAAATATGTCATGGATGTTTAGCTAGTGGAAGAGAACCATCTTGCAGGCACTGGTCTTCTGCAGGACTCGAGACAGAAATAACTAGGTGAAATTTAGTGAGCTGCAATATTTACCTTAGAACATGCAGTGGCTTTATAAGATGCTACAAATCTCTACAAAGTGACCTCATGTCTTTTGCACCCCTCTACCCTATTCTTCAGCCTTGACCCATTTTATCTTCATAGCATTTTTTCCCAAATCCTTAGCTACAAGTCTTCATTTGCAGACATTTATCTCCCCTGGGTTTATGTACATAGTGCTGGAGACAATTTTTTTCCTAGAAAATGTGGGAGTCTTAGACAAGTAGGTAGAGTGGATAATTCAAGGTTAATGACTAATCCAGACCATAGAAAGATCAAATGATGAACTGAACCTCCAAAAGATATTTCAAGTTTGCTCCAGGGGCCTGCCAGATGAGTGTTGCCAAAGTAGATTAGAAGAAGAACTCCCAATTCCTCAGCAGAGATATTGAGAGGTCAGAGGTTGAGGAAGACTCAGGAGACAAGGATTTAAAACAGCCCTCTCAGATTGCATGTCCTGCCCATCCCAGCTTTTTGAGGCTATAGAAAAACAGACCCTTCTGGGCATTATTTAGCTAGAAAGACAGCCACTGACTGGGTTAAAAAATCTGTGCTTAAAAGCTCATCACTTTCTTCCTAAATCTGACCACCAGCAGGGATCATCTAGCTCTTGAATCTTCTGTTAGAGGTAAGATTACAAAAAATAATAGCATGGATAAAGCCATCCCTCTGGTTGTGAGAAAGATTAGTGTGTTTGTCACATAAATCAGTGCTTCTTGGAAAAATGAGAGGATCTCCAGGGACTCCAGCTAGAGCATTCACATGGTCCAACAGAAGATAGGTTATAACCTGGGAGGGAAAGAACAATCTGAAAAGAACAGTGATGTCAAGCAATCCCTAAGATCAGTTTACAGGCTTAACACATAACTGGAAGCTAAATGCTCTATATGATCAACACAGGGCTTAGTGTACAACAGTTAATTGGCTTAGTTAATAATACACAGCTAACTTGGTGTTTGGAGTTAAAACACTGGAATTGGTTTTTTTGCATTGTCAGAAGAAAAGTACTTACCATGTAAAAGAAAAATGAAAAGTCTCATTCTTGAACACATCCAGGTGAGATCAAAAGGTGTAGAGAGGCAAATCTGTTTGTAGTGTAATTTAATAGTAACCATTAATACTATTTGTACATGACATTTTTCTTGCCTGTGCATTATCTAACTTGCAGCAAGTAATTATGCTAATACATTGCTGCACATTACCGCATAGGAAACTGGCAGGAATTGTCATATTTAATCACTTTGTCCATAAATCCCTTTTCTTTCCACTTTGGTGGTGAACGATGTTGTTGAAATATAGTTGTGGTAATTCTGTATCTTACAGGCACTAAAAGAGAATTTTCAGCTGCCTATGAAGGGGTCTTTGGGAGAACTGGGGGGGAAGATCAGGGCACTGCCAGTACTGCACGTAGGACACACGTTTTCTTGACGGCCAGATCATTTTTACGAGCCACTGAACCAAGCAGAGATTTCACCGAGAGGATGAAGTTTTGTGGTCAAAGTAATCATACCCTTGATGCCTTTGAAAATAGCCTACTTTACTGGTATTATTATTATTCAAATTTTTAATCTGTCACTTGTCCCTTGGATATGAAACTAAACCCACCACTTCAGAATAGCCTTTAATTTCAAAGTATTTTGATTCCATGCTAGCAGCAGTGGTCACGAGTAGGATGGAGTGGGCTGTGAGGTTTCAGAGATCCCTTACAGTATAGCCCCACCTGATTTGTAACCACCGACCTCAGATCAGGGATGGATGTAGTGGGTTGTCAGCTGAAGCTGTCTGTACAGATACCACTCTGACAAAAAAGTTGGAGATAGTGTTTTCAGCACGGGCACAGTTTTGTATTGTTTCCCTGGGTTTTGGCTTATGCCCTGTGCAATCATTCTTCTCACAATGGTGATAATACTTGGTTTTCTTTGCCAGTTTTCCAGTTACACTCTGTGCTAGAGTAGCACTAACTAGGGACCAGTGACTAGCGTAGAAATGAGGTGATTTCTCCCCGCCACAAGAGCAGCAGCAACAACAAAAAAGAATTTTTTCTTCCCAAAAGGAAAGTCATAACCTTACTTCTTATGGCATCTTGGAAATAGTTGGCATTCTGCGTGCTGCCCATCCTACATGCAAGCTCACAGACAGCCTCTGCCAAGAATGTATTTTTATCTTTCTCCTTTGCTTTCAGTGCCTTTCCCTTTTTCTTTTGCCAGTCGCTGTAGGTCACAGTGAGAGTACGGTGCTGAAGTGAATATTAATTTAGTGGAGCCTGTACAGAAACCATTCCCAGCCCTGTAACTCACGTTCAGCTCATAAAGCAAAGTCACTCCTTCCCCCTCAAGCCCTTGTTGAGCAGTTCCTTCACCCAGATAACTCCCTCCATGTTTGCTCTGACAGGGCAGAGCCCAGCTGATATCAAGGGAGCCTGGCTATTAATTTTCACCAAGACCGATTTCTGCACTTCAAGGCTATTTTTGTCAGCCTTTCAGCCCTAGTATTCTATTACCCAGCTGGCATTTTTCCATTCCAAGCACTCAGCCACAGACATGCACCAAAACTACTGTCCAAAGAAACACGTTTGGTGTCTTGCCGGCTGTTTTAGCCAACAGAAATTCACAGATGTGTCAACTGCCTTAGTGCACAGAAACATTTGAGTGGGGCCCTGTTCCACAAAAGACAGGTGGCCAGCCTGCCTGATCCCATCCTGCTCAAACCAACTGGCTTCTGCCTTCACTGTCAGCGTAGTCATCAGTGCTGCCACACCAGGTCATCAGTCACAGCATTTGGCAAATGGATTTGTGACAATTGCAGCAAGTGAAGATGTTTCTACAAACTGTGCTCAGCTGATTTTTCCCATTCATGAAGGGGAAGATGGGGAATAGTTGTCTGATTTGTTTAGAAGTTACGCAGTCACTTCAAAAGGAATGTGGTTAGTAATCTGGCATGAATGGTGCTCTACCAGGACTACAGGAGCCTTCAGCAAAATGAAATGGTTTTTCTGAGCAGACTTGGTTTTGAAACGTTTTATTGGAGCCACTTGTTCTAATAGACAATCCAGGATTGGGTGACAAGTGAAAGATTCATGGTATAAGGATACTAATCTAAATGACAGTCCTAAATAACAGGCTAGAAGGTCAATTGCCTGGTGAGAAAGGCATGATAACTTTCCGGTGCCTACACGGTTATTGTTCCAGTCTTCCCCTTCATCCAGGAATGTCTGTAATTACAGAGAACGCGTTCCTCATTGACAGATTGCAGGAAGCGTAAAGATCGATGCTGCTTGTCTCTAGGAAAAAAATCATTGCTCCCTACATACCTCCTAATTCAGATTCTTCTTAGACATTTTAGTTGCCGCCTTGTAGCCCAGTTCTAACCACAGCTCTGCTTCCAGTACTTGCTGGAGTCAATGGAGCCTTTTTGTTGTCCTTACAGTGAGCTGGAAGACAGTGGGGTGAGGTTGCCTCATTTCCCTTGCGTGCCCACAGCCGGAGCCTGCTCACAGCAGCAGCGCGTTCCTCACTTTGGAGGAACCCCAACACCTCACAACGTTGTGCTGGGTGTTTGCCAAAGAGCCTTTAGAGACATAAAGCAAACAACCAAAAAAAAAGACCATGTATTTGTTCCCAGCACACTTTGATCAAAGGGGAAGGAAATGGCAACTGAAATGTGCTTACAAAGCAAATGAATCCCAAAGGCTCAGAGGAACGATGGGTGTAGGGAAACACACCCCCCCCATTCCAGAGTGGATTAGGGCACATCCTTGTGAGCTACAGAAGCTTTGAAACAATACTGTAGGATCTCTTCTATAGGGAAAATCTAGTACTTTTAAGTAGTTCCTGATCCTTGGCAGTTAAATGCAAATCAGATCTTCTAAGAATGAACATGGACAGTTATTCTCCATTTCTGAGGCCCCTAATGCCATGAACTTCAAAAAGGTGAAATTCCAATTAAACATCCAGGAAAGCCCAACTATGAAAAGTGAAATCTCACCAGCAGCTGTGAGAGGGTGAACTAAAAGTGAGGCAGGAAATGTCTTTACATTCTAATAGTCTGAGATGCAGAGGATTTCTGTGTTTTGAGGTCATACAATGTAGGGCTAGAGAAACTAACTCTGGTCCTTGGTGAGGGAAAGACGTGCTGGGCTGGGTGTCTGGCCATAGCACCATCCCAGCTTGGACACAGTAAGTGCAGGTTCTCTGCAGAGCTTTGCTGCCTAGTGAAGATGTGCATGCAGATGTAGCAGTGGTTTTTCCAGGTACCTCTCAAAGGCAACAATATTTGTGGGACAGGATGGTCTGCAGACAAGTCTGTCTTGCCTGAGGGAAAAACGCAGTCACGTTGTAGAGACTGGGAGCTAAAGGGAGCTGTGCAGTTTGTGTCTCTCTAGCATGGAGACAAGAGGGGATGTTCGCTTATAACTGTCAGTTTTCTGCTTTACACACTTCATTCAGCTCCTGAAGGTGGTCAGGTGACCTCAGTATGATGGCGATGCAGCACCATCAAAGAACCCCCAAATCTAGCAAGAGTTGCCCATTTCTCAGTGGTTTTAAGTGAAGCATAATGTTTTATCCCACCAGTTTTTTAACATTCCTTCTCTGGCTCCTTCTCAGGTGGGTGACTGGCCATTGGAGTCCCTGCTCTGCTACTTGTGAGAAAGGTGTCCAGCACCGGGAAGTGACTTGTGTTTATCAGTTGCAAAATGGCACCTACGTTAACACGAGGGACCTCTACTGCCTTGGCAACAAACCAGCAACAGTTCAAAGCTGTGAAGGACGGGACTGCCTTTCTATCTGGGAAGCATCAGAGTGGTCAAAGGTAGGAGCCTGATTCAAAAGAGGATCCAGTCTGCTCACAGCTCTGGAGACACTGGCCCTAATCCAGCCAAGTGTGTAAAACTGAGCGTTTTGTCACGGTCAGCACACTCAGTGCCTCACTGTATTGGGGCACTGGTAGGACTGTCATTCATTGAGATGATCAGTTTGGAGTTGAGGCTTGTATTCCACAGTGGATGAGTTAAGGCAGGTTTTAGATACCATGCTATAGTAACTATATCTTTTCATCTGAAAACTCTGACCAGCAAGAAAAAACATTTCACTTACCTGAGGCCAGAAGTGTAGAAACCCACCAGGGCTTCTGGCTCCATTTAAATGCGGCATGAAACAAACACCAGATTTATCAAGCATCTGCATGCTACAGAGAATATACAATCTTTGGGCCTTATCCAGCCCTCTTTTGTGTAATTCCAGGAACATGGAAAAGCTGTTTATACTTTGTAATGAAAGGTGCATCTCAACGTAGTTGCAGATTTAATATATTATTTTCAGATATTATAAATGCATTTCAGATACAGATGATGTGTGGTCTAGCAAGTTAGCCCGTGTCTTGTTTAGCAGCAGAATGAACCGGGAGTAAGCCTACAGTTCGTGATTAGAACTCGGCTAATACTGAGCAACTTTGTCTACACTGTGTGAGTGACAGGCCTAATAGGGTGTCCGTGTTAGTTTTGATATTGTGTCTGTTAGGCTCATCTGAACGATGAGAAGATCCTTTCACTCTTGGTGCAGTGCTTACAGCTCTATCAGTCTCCTTCCAGAGTGGCTGTGTTATGGGACTGTCCAGTAACAGTCATGTTTGTGGGAAGGACCTTTCCTTGTTAATCACCTCTGTTTTGAAACAGTGAGCTCCTGTTTAAAGCATTGTCAAAGAAGTTTTGCAAAATATTATTGTTTAAAATGCACTTAAAAGTCACAGAAGCTCAGGGTACAAGGGACCTTGCACTGTGGAACAGTGCTCTTAACAAACACAGTGTGATTCCATTGTCCAACTTTGAACAGGAAATCTTTGGCAAGTGAGGTGATAGTTAAGTGAGAGTAGTGTTTCCTTTCAGCAGGACGATTTGTCTGTTCACTAATGCATGAGATTCATGTTCTTCCTGTGTTCTTTCATTTCAAAAGATGCGGAGAAACACTTGTCTGACTGGTCTTTTGTGTGTTACAGAAGTAACCCTTTCAGATGATGCCCTCTTTATTTCTTCTGCCTGAACCAGCTAACTGTTTATAGCTGATACTATTCTTATGGTGCAGTTTCCACCTCTTTAACGTGAGGAATTTTCACTTGGGTCGTTTGTTAGCAATCCCAGGTTTATCTCTCTCCTTTTTATGAAATGGAGTAAGTCAAGTTACAGAAGACTTTTCCCAGAGTGGAAATCTTCCATATTTGTGACCACGTAACTCATTTGCAAATACATAATATTGTTAGATTATTTTTTTTCAATAATTGGTTTACTTTTCTTTGAGAAATTTATTTACCTTTAGTTCTGCCTGTAATTGCCCACTCGTGATTTCAAATAAGTTCCTGTTCTGGCTCCTTTCTGCTATTACGTAGCACAGTTGATTCCAGGACACATTTGATGCTCTGCCAGTTTGAACACTTATAACTAGGACTTTCTTCAGTGGTAATCACTTTAATCCTTAACATCTTAATCTGATGCTGTGGGGTAAATATCACAGTAGTGTATCATTTTAGAAATCGATTTTGTCATGTATGTCTTTGAACTTTTTGGTTATGCAACAAAGTTGACCACACTGATGTCTGGTCCAGTCAAATTTCTGTGTTTTCAAAGCAAATTCCAATGCAATCTTTATTGTGGAAAAAATTAAGTTTCCCTTTTATTGCCAAACACTTGAGATTGTTTTGCACAAAGTACCGCTCAACCCATTTTTAATGTCAAAAATAGACAATGTCAAAAATGACCCATTTTTAATGTCAAAAATAGACAATGTCAAAAAAAAGTGGGTGTTTTTTTTTTGTTAGGGAACTATGAAAAGAAATATGGCTTTCCCTCAAATAAAGGAGCTGTGTCTTAACTTCAAAGTTGTGTTGCTCCTTTACAAAACCTCACAGGATTTGACTGTGTTATTTGTTACTAAAATAAGACCTAATGGTTTCAGCTGGACACTCAGGGACTGTGCATATTAATTTATAGACTGCTCTGTTGTGGAATCTCTGTAAAATCTATATGTTAAGAAATTCTTCATGAAAACAGAGGACTTGAGGAAAGAAAAATCTCTCTTAAAGAGGGTGATTTATATGTGACCACCAAAGATCTGTTGGAAACCTTTTGCAAATACTGTTTTGTCTAGGAAAGTATACGCAGTATTAATCTGTGAATGACTTAAAAGTTTGTGGGAAGAACAAACAGTTGGTGTTTTTCCCAGACTCGCTTGTAAAACCCACCTAGAGACTTCTCCTACTGTGAAAAACACTCCTACTTCAGTTTGATTTACTTTGAGTAAATTGGTCCATTGGAAAGATTTTATATATTGTGCTTTGTAGTTCAAGATGAACTAGTGCAACCCTGAGGAGTCCACCCGGAGGACTAAGGAAAATGCTACAGAATTTGGGAAAGTCTATACAACCTGGGGCAAATTCATGGCTTTAAGGTACCATTTAGGGAGCTCCAGCCTGGGATCTCTGGCAAGTCTGGCACTCTGAGGGGTCCTGCAGAGCAGTTTCTGGAATTTTGCAAAGCCTGGAAGAATTCACCCCTGTATCTATCAGAACTATACAATTGTGCTTCTTACAAAGATGTTACATCCGTAGGGAGGTCACGCCATGAGCAGCACGTAGTAAATTAAGTGGAAGGTTTCCCAGATTTTCAAGAAGTCACTTTGTAGTGCTCTGAAGTATTTAAAGGCATGTCTGTTTGCGTGCCAGCTCATAAACGGTTGTCATTCATGTCCTTGACAAGGCCAGCAGGTCAGAACTGCCTGGATTGTATTTTTAAGATGGTTAGACAGGCATGCTGAGATTTGTCCATTTGATGTAATTTATATCAAGCTGACGCTTGTTTCCAGCATAGACCCCCTGGATGGAGAAGCTTCTTGGAATATGTTCAAAAGACCTCACAGAATATCTCATATCTTCACTATTTATTCAGTGTCAAATCAACTGTCTTTTCCATGCTGATCCCCTGAAGGGGAGAACTTGACATGCTAGAGGAGGTTAGTTTTTATCTCAGTTGGTACGTATATCATTTTTCCACCCACCTGTCCCCAGTGGCTCTTCAAGAAAATTTCTCACTCTTAACCACTGCAGTGGCATGAAAATGAAGGCAGAGAGACCAGCAGTGGCATGCACTTAGATGGCTGCGACAGCATCAGCAGATCTGTCAGTCTATTACCAGACTGGTTATTTGTAACAGAAATTCTGTTTCGGTACATGCCAGTGTTCTTTTCCCACCCAGCACAGTCAGTGAAATCAAAACAAATTCTCCAGTAAAACAGAATTTCCAGACAGCCACTGGCAGAGATAACAAATGGGTGACCAGATATCACTGCTTCTTAGAAGCTACCTTCACACTGCCCAGGCACAAAAACAGAAGTGGAGAATTTGTGCTCACTCACATGAATGTTTGTTAAGAGTGCCCAAATGTCTGAACCAAGTCTTCTCCTAGCAGCTCTAGTAGCCTGCTGCTTTCTCAGAGGACTTCAAACAGTCCCTGCTTATGCTTTCAGTGTTGAGAAGTCTGTCTTTCATCCCTGCTAATATCTGCAGCTCGCTTCCTGGCTGTGGTTGGAAGCTGATCACAACACTGTGGCTCACCCAGTAGAGCCTCTCCTGAGCTATATCCTTAGTACGTCTGAAGTTCTTTGGAGCTAACATAGTGACGAGCACATGGCAAATCAAAGTACGCGTTGCACATGAGAACGTGTGTAAGAACTGTAACTATGGCACAGAATGTACAAACTGTACTGCAGAAACGTGTCTGTAACGGTGTCCCGTGCCACTGTGATTTAAACATGCATTTATCACCATCACCGCTATTTTTCAAAGGTTGGTTTTACACAATTGCCATTTTTCAGACATAAAATATTTCAAAAGCAGATAGCATGGGTTTTAAATTATTCTTTTATGTTTAAAAGGGGCTTAGATGAAAATCTTACAAGTTATTGGTTAGGACAAAAATCTTACAAGTTACTGCTTTTCCTCAGTGTTTATAAACCCACCTTTTCCATTTAGCTATGTCACCAAGATAAAAGTTGTCATTTCTAGGCATCGTCTAACAGAAAACAAATACCTGGGTCTTTTTTGCAGTGCTCAGCAGACTGTGGCAAGGGGATTCAGAAAAGAACAGTGACGTGCACAAATTCTCAAGGAAAATGCGATGCAGCCACCAGACCAAGAGATGAGGAAGAGTGTGAGGATCACACAGGCTGTTACGAATGGAAAACTGGCGATTGGTCGAAGGTAACAGTGAACACTACATGGTATTTTCTTTCTAAGTGCAAAGATGCTCAGAGCGCAATGCTTCCGTGTGCTGTCTGCGTTAATTTGCAGTTTAAGTGTTTGGAAAGGAAGAGTTTAACTGGTTTGTATTGGAGGTTTTACCAGGATTTAAACTTTCCCTTTATGACATTTATAGCCCAAACATTTCAAGACAGGCTTATGGATATGACTCATCAAGTTCTCGAGAAGTGTATTCCAGACAGGATAGGAATGAGCACTAATTGACAGCTTAAACATCCAAAGACAAAGCCTACACAAGATTTCCACCACAGGTGTGCCCTTGTCAAAAAGCTACTTTATAAACAATGCTAAAACTGCTTTTGGTATTTCAAAAAGCAAACTTGGAGCAGCTCTTGCTAGCAGATTGAATTCTACAGCAAAGAGTTCATTAGCAGCACCTTCCAGGAGTGCAGGATTCTACAGAGGTGTCCCATGCCCAGCCTGGGCAAGCCAAAAAGAAAATAGCATAAGATTGATTTCCTTGAGTGTAAAGAGTCAGGAACCTCAGCACTGAGCAAAAGGAAATCTCACAAGGGGGCTGTGGTGAGAGAGGTTTGTCTCCCTCAAAGCATCAGTATGGAGCTGAGAAGAGAGCTGGACCTTAGTCTTATTATCCCACAAGGGATAAATCTGAAGGTTTGGGAGAACTGTTATTCAAGTGAATACTGCTGGAGAGAAGCACAGGGAAGCCCTGGCAGATATACACAGAAACAGAGGGTAACTGAGAGAACTCACAGCTGAATTCTGTCTCTCTGCCTCGTGCAGGACCTGCTTGCGGAGTCAAGCAGTGCACTCATTTATTACCACAGATGCAAGACTAGAGCTGTGCAGCTGAATTTCATGCTAGTCTGGGACCTACACAGCATAGTCCAGTCCTAAACTTATTCCAAACACCTGAAATGAAAGCAAGCCATGAATTTAAAGGCAGAGCCAAAACCATCAGTCCCTTCCTCAGGACTGGATTTTACCTTCACTTTGGCCTGTCTGAACTTAGTTCCTTCAGTGACATCAGTGGAATTAATTCCTGAATGCAATGGATTAGATCAGAGCAGAGTCTGCACTGTATTTGCATTCAGATCTTAAAGTAGTAGGTGGTTTTGCTTGAGAAGAAGGCCTGGCAGTGTGAGAAACTCAGCGTTTTCTAGTGTTGTTCATAAAGCATCCTTTACGTTACCAACTTCATGTCTGCATAAAGAACTGAAATTTCCCAGGGATATTATATTCCAGTTTGTTTTTATCTTAACTTTGTAACTGTACTGTTCTTTAAACAGAAAACCTACTTTGTGTTCTGGAATGTTCGGCATGTGCAGAAACCACTGGGATACAGTAGTTGCATTTTACGTTCCAAAAACCCAAACTCCAGCAAGTAAAATCCAGTGAACTAGAGGCCCGTGATGGGCAAACTGGCTTATCTGTGACTGCATTGTTTTTGACAGTGTGATTAGGAATTACTAATATTTATAGATACACTCTTGTCACTGATCCATTCATTTAATGGTGTCAGTGCTGGAGAATGCATTAAGAACCTGCCGCGTACTAAGGGTCTGTATTTATGCTGAGCCTGGAATTTGTATCATAGAATGTTTAGAGTATTGAACATTATTTTATTCATAAGCTGGCACACAGAGTCCATGCAAGCTAGCCAAAACAAACAGTTCCTGTGTGTTAACAGGTGAAATAACATTATTTATTTATTTGTGGATTTTAAAACATTTTGGCAGGCAGATTGACCCCGATTCTCTTTATAGGGAGGAATATGAAATAATTGTGTATTCACTGATTACATGGATTGAAAGTTCCGTATTGTTTGAATGGTTCCAATCTGATAAAGATGTTGGCTCGCTGCTAGAAAGGCTGTGATCATACACTGGTCACAGTAAATAGTGTTGATGGATTTAGTGTCTGCATGTGAGCAGGACAGGATCACTGCAAAATCACTTGTTATTTGCAGTTCTTAACTCGGGATCAGGATCTTCCCTGTGCAGAAGGGCACGAAAGCGTATGTGCTGCGTATGTGGGCTGCTTCTGTCTGCAGAGAGCTTGTGCCAGCTCTCTCTGCTTCCCAGGAATTTCACCCTGTGTGAGTCCAGCAGGATGTTCTTGGACTTAGTTTTGGTTTATAATGAGCTTTTTAAATTCTAGACATATTGGTTAATTCTGACTGGACACTTAGATCACAGGATTAGATTCTTATTCTCTCGAGTAGAAGGGTAAACATGAAGGTACCACTGGATTGCTAGACAAAGGTGCGGGTAGCTACAATTATTTGAAGAAAATGTATTGTCCCAGAAACCCAGATAGCTGAAATGTTCAGTGTGGAGTTGAAATCTTCACAAATCCTGAGTGAAGGCCTTTCACCATGAGGATCCAGAAGCTTTCAGGCAGGACTTAGATCTAGAGGGAGAGCCTTTACAGCTATCAGCAACTCCTCTTTCTTGTTGTCTGGCTTAAAATAATTTCTCCTTAAAGGAGAAACACAAAGTCTGCGGCAGTTAGTTTATAGTGAAACCTTTAATACTCATACTTCCAGGGTAGAATTCCATTGTAAAACGTTTGTTCCCACTGCTGTAAAAATCAATGTGAGAGAGCTTTGTGCTGACTAAGGTGGAAACTTTTTCTATTCATACAAATTGATCTCAGGACAAGGAAGAACTTTTTGCAATTAATGCATTGTTCTTTTATTACTTATTGTTAAGAATCATCAGGGAAGCAAGATTTCACTAACAGTAGTAATTATCACAGATTAAAATAAGGGGCTTTGACGTGTAAACATCTTGCATGGTGACTTGGCCTCCAAACCTTAATTTCCCAAACTGAGATCATTTGAAGATACCAGAGAGTCATGTAAGAAAGAGGCAAAACCTCATTTCAAAAGTCAAGTCCAGATGCAACTTGTAAATAGAACAGGCTGTCTGGGTGGTAATGACAGACTGTCATTTTTCTGTTCTTATTAGTAGTATTTATAGAATACACGGACTGTGTGCATGAGAAGACAGAGCACTTCCCTAAGAACTTTCCAGCCCTATATAAATAACTCACCTCATGTCTGACAGCAATGAATATGGTTATCCTATATGAGATCTTGGATCCTGTTGCATTCAGAAGGTGCAAGAGTGGGCAGCAGTAAAATCTCCAAATCTATGCCAAACCAATTGTGGTTTTAAGTTCTCAGACCCTGGACCCTCCACTTCTGTGGAGGAGAGGTGAGGGCTGGAGGCATGGCCACACTGATCTTCAATCTGCACCTACTAAGCAAATCTTCTTCCATTGGCCACTGCCTGTCCACACTCTGAAGAAGAGGAATTTTAGTCTATTTTGTGTCAGGCTTACTTGCTGTGTCAGGTCCTTACCGTGTATTATAGCTGTGGGGAGCATTTGGAGCTGATCAAGATTCAACACGCAGTCTTGGCTGTGATATTTGTATATTCCCAATGTATTTCCAGCACCTTTCAAGTGTTGCATGAGGAACTGATATATCTACTTCACTTTGCAAGCACAAAAGGCCAGGTCTGTAAAGTTATTTTAAAGGTCCTTGAGGTTATCTTTCTTAGTCCAGTCCAACAGGACTGTAATTCCAAAGACATACTGTTGTGTGACTAGTAACCATGCACAGCCTCCATTACCGCTGCTGATAGGCTTGCAAATTCTCTGCACTACTGTAGCTTCTCTTTTAAACCCCTTACCCTGAAGCAGTATAATTATTATTTTTAGCATTTATCATGAATGCAGCACTGATATTATTATGAGTTACATAAGTAAACTGTTCCTGGCCTGAGAGTCTTTGAACCTAGAGGAAGATACATTGCACAGTTAGAGACCCACTGAAGGTGTTAACCTGAAATAATTTTTTCTTGTTGGCTGGATTCTTCAGAATTGCTGTTTATTATATCACCTTCTTTTATATATGATGCAATATACAAACAGGAATCCAAGCCATCTCCCATTCAGTCGTTCCTTCCAAAAGGAAATTCCACATCCAGTTTGCATTCAGCTAAAGAAACAAACATCTCATACACTCTTTCTACTTTCAAATAGTTCCTCCATGTTTGAAATCTGAGCTGTTCAATGTTCTAGCACTGGAAGCATTTGTACATTCTTGTTGTAGTTGTGCTAGTCGAAAGAACAAACAGAGGTTTGCTCAATTTCCCAACGCTTGCCTCAGACTCTTAGGCTGCTGAAAATATGCCTCTTGATGCTTTAGCAAGAGGCATTTAGATGCTTTAGTTCATTCTTTCATGATGAATTGTATTTTGCTGACAAACTTTAGGTCAAGGATTGCATTGCAGTGAAAAACGTGGGCAGCTAGTGAACAGAATATCTGTCTTTATGGATGTGGCTCTTCTGGTGGCTTAGCAGGACACAAGCCCAAGCCTGCACCATTCATTGGCTTGAAGGGAGCAGCTGCAGGACTCTGGCTTCACGTTGAAACGTACCTTGACTCCCACTGTTGAAAACATATGTTCCAAATGATGTGGGGATGCGCTGCTGGCCTGTTGCAGGAGGTACAGGTGGTGTACTGGCTAGCTGTGGTGGTGACAAAGATCAGTTGTGCTTGAAGGTGACCAGCACTAGGGAGTGCTTTTAATCTACCCAAGGGCTCCCCCCATGTCCTCAGCTCTCTGCCCTTCTGCTCCAGTAATAATGTAGCAGGGAAAGCATTTGGATGCAAATGTACAGGCCAAGGATGTATTTCTGGAGTTCCTTTTCTCTACTTGGCTTCTGGACTCTTCTAGGCTATTACTGAAGAGGCAAGATTATATAGCAGGAGCAATTCTCCACAAGATTTTTATGGATTTTTATTCATTTCCAGTTTTACTTAATTGTTTCCCTATTTTATATGCCTCAACATGCTCTATTTCCATCCTGTGACTGAAGTACTGTATTTTGAGCCAATAGCACTGAATGTTCAGGGTTCCCGGTTTCACTTTTTTACTATTCTCTTTTAGCTGGTATTATATCAAGGAAGGTAAAATTACAAGCAAGATCCACTGGCTCCATCGTTAGTGCTGACTTTCACAAGGGTGCATTTTCAGAGGGGTAGAAGTTTAAACATGTGACTGCTGTCCCTCAGGCAACAATTTAGCTCATTAACCTATTATATTACATAGCCCAATGAAAAGATTTTTAGAAGGAGAAAGACACATAGAAGCCTTGTAATATATTGGCTTTGCAATATTTTTTCTTTGCAGTTACAGTAGGTGCTCTGTAAATACTAAGGCCTGTATTAATCTCGGATAACCCAATGTAAATCCAGGGTAACTGTCTTTCATTCTTCCCTACAACCCACTGGCCACAAGCCAAGGATCTCGCTCAACACAGTGGGTCAGATATCAGGCTCTCTTACATTAGTATAAATCCAGATTAATTCAGCCACTTAAGTTAATGCAGTTTTATGCCAATGCCATGCAGATCAGAATCTGAACTAATGGACTGTTCAAGATCTTTGGGTCTTGTGTAGGAACCATCAGAGATTCATGCCCTCAGGTAAAAACCAGAAATATATGAGATGTCAAGCTGGGCTTCAACTAGGAGACAAAGCAGAAGAGGAGAAATCTTTTTCTACCACTTTCCATCTCATATAACCCCCTGGCACAACTTTCGCTGGATTCAGAAAGGTTGTGCTCTGCAGAAACTGGAAAGCACTAGTAAGGATCAGCTTGGCAAAGCGTGATGTTAAATAATATTCTTGTTGCCAAATAGTGTCAGTAGTGATAAAGCACATCTGAAAAATTACCTATAGCCACCTGCCCTCCCTGGACATCAGTAGTTGCCAATTTCTTTACAATATTTTGCTGAGTTTATGAAATGCTGGCTATGGGTTCTCATCCCAGGAGAATATTAACAATAGGGAGGAAAGGAATCTAATTTCCTATAAGAAAAATGCTGGGTTTGTGCCAGACATTGAGGTATTTCATACTGAAGATCAGCAGTCATTCATCACAATGGGAGGTAACAAGGAGTTTGTAATTGCAAATTAATTGCTTTGGCAGGATTACAGTAGATTGTATTCTCTAAGAGATAAAACCTCTAGCCTTGCAGTACACCACAAAACATGTTGGGGGTGGGTTTTAGGGTTGGTCTGATTGTTTCAAAAAACACTCTACGTCTTCCAGTGCCAGGAAGGCATGTTTTCTGAGTTCCAGTTGTTTGGGAACATCAGCAGAATCCTCTATACACCTCACTTTTAATGATTAGTTCACAGTACGTGATAAAAAGAGTAAATCAAGGACAGCTGTGCCTTGAGAGGTATATTCCAAGCTGTTACAATATAGAAGCAAACTGTCCTTTGTTCTAGCATTCATTACAAATTCATGGCTTGCTCTGCAATCTGTTTATGATAAACTACGGACAACTTGTTAATTCTTCATAAAGGTCGTAACTAAGTTCATCTTCTTCTACCTTGGAGAAAATAACTTTTTGTGTTGAATTGAGAGAAAACTCGGTGTGAGGGATGGTCGCTTAAACGTGCAGTCACACACCACAGCTGCCAGACCCTTTTCCTTGCCACTTACTTTGGCTCAGCAAACATCTTCATGATTTACGGTGCTGCATTCAGCACCACAGCTAGAAACTGATGTTGGCAGATTGTATACAGCCCTCACTGATGCAAATCAATTGTTCTCCAGAAGGTGGTAAGAGCTGGGTGTGACAGCAAAAGATCCAAAAAGCTTTAGTATTCAAAGCCTCTGCTTCTCTGCTGCTAAGCATGACCAGGAGCCAGAGCATCTTAGTCTCCTGTACCTAACAACTGCCTCTATGGGCTGCTCTGAGCTGTGCTGCTAGTTGTGGTTCCCCATGGTTTGTTCCTCTGGCATGTGATCACTGATGTGCAAACCATGGCCTTTCTTGCTGACAGCTAATCTCAAAATGCCCCTCACTACAGAGGATTAGAACAAACGGCCCAAAAGTGGTTATATCAGCCAGGGACACTCCTCAGTTTGTTACAAAGATGTTACCAATGTTCTAGTAAAAAATTCATGCAGCCCTTTAGAAAGGAAGATGGAAAGCTATTGCTCTGCATTTCTGAAGCAGAATGGTACCCTTTTGAGTTGTGGTGAGCTAAAACTATCACCTTTAGTTTAACATCCATTGAGGAAATACATGGAATAAAATAGACCTCTGTGTGAGAGAACGCTTGTGTTTGTTTCACAAAGCAGAAACCACTCCTCTCTTCTGCTGCAGTGAAACCAATTTTGTCTGCAATACTATGGGACAAATGACTGAGCCACCAAAATCAATTGCCAACTCCTACTAACTTCAGTGAGTTAAGGATCGCATCGGAAAATGAAGAATTCTGGCACGTGGCTTGCAGTTTACATATGGTAGAGCTCCAAGGCTATGTATTTTGTGGTCTTCACTGTCAGTGCGGGGCATGCTGGAGTTGAGAAAACTAGTTTGCTTTATGATTTTATTCCATAAACTTAGGCAAAGGAGAAATGAACCATCCTGAATTCAGAGGAAGAGTTCTGAGAAAAAGACTTGGATCATCAAAGTAAAAGCCTCAGACAGGGAGACATGAGAGGAGTTATCTCTGTGTTCCCTACTGCTATCACCTTGGGCTGTTTAAAACCCAGCCCAAGGCCCTTCTGCTGCCTTGTACCGCCAAATAGAAGTGATCACTCTGATTCTGGACAAACACAGAAATACAGTTTTCATACCTCCACTGGAAGTATGCATTTTAGGAAAGAAAGGAAAGTTCATAGAATAGGAAGTTCATATGAGTTCAGTTCATATTAACTACAGACTTCTGTATGGTCATGGGTTCATCACTTCATCTCTTCTGTGTGGTCACGGGTCCATCACAATTCATGTCACTGAGTCTCAGCCATCGGACAGTTCGGTGCCTGGTTTGAGACAGCTCTCAGGCTCCATTTACAGTCATTATAAGACAGGCAGCTCCAGGTAGTAGTTTTATCTCCTTTCCTTAGTAAAGACTGAATTCCCCTTTGAAGTGGTGATGTCTCTCTGCTGACCGCAAAGAGAACGTAAACAGAGCTGTCCCAGTAAGATGAATCCCACCCTTTTTGCTCTTTGATTCGCTGTCCTTTCATCTGAAACATCTTATGGTCAGAGGTGTAAGTATTGTATAGCGGCACTAACCCAAGGTTGAGCCTTTATCTAGACTTGTGCTAACTGCCAGCCCCAGTCAATGCAGCTGCAGTTGGAAACCTGGGCATGGAAAGTGAAGAGATGCTGACCACATTGCTGGGTGGCCATGTCGTTCCCCTGCGGATCGTAAGCTACAGAAGCCAAGTCCTGCTCCTGCCTTTGAGGCAGAGACTCCTCCTTGCTTGCACAATAGTTTGCACAGCTCATCTCTGCTGGAGTTTCTCGGAATGTCCATAGCACAAATTATTTTAATGGTTCCTTAGTAAAGGAGAATGTGCTACAAAAAGACCATATTCATCAGTGTTTTGTTTGAAGTGGAGCGCGTTCTGTCACAGTGTTATTGTCTCATGTGCCAATACGGCCTCCAGTGAGCCTATTAATTGGAAGAATAACTTTTCCTTTTTCATATTTTTTATTTAAAAGCCTAGTTCATTAAATGCCTTTTTTTTTTTTTTTTTTTTGATGGAGAATTAAAGCCTCCCACCAAGATCAGTGGATTGGAAATGGAATTCCATCATGACTATTTCACCCTTTTTCTTTTTAACATGAAAAAGAATTAAGCATGAAAGACAAGCCTGTTCAAATATTGGCATTCATTTTCTCTGAGTTACTCTGAGATGTTACAGTGTCTAGGATCATGTTTTTAAAAATCTAGACAGCAGGTAATTCACCATTTAAAGTTTGTACTGCTCATCTGAAGAGGTTTTTGCCCCTTGAATCCTTACAGCACAAAATAGGCATCACTAGCAGGGACTGCTATAATTATGCAGTCTTTTCAATAGCCTTGTGTGATTTATAATGACTACTGAGGCATTAAGGCAGTGTGCTCCAGAATGTTTTAGAAGAGCAATTAATATCAGCCTGCTGGTGATCCCTTGTTGGGCTGTGCAAAGAGATGAAATGCTGCATTGGTTCAGCACTGTACCTGTCAAAGCTGAGTAGCTCCCTGTCTAGAGAATGCTCAGGCAGGACTGAGATGACAGAGATGAGCAGCCTCTTGCTGAAATTAAGTAATCCTAATGGAGTCCTTAGTTTAATTACTCTTTAAAGCTAAATTGCATTTGTGTAGCATTGGTCATTAACTGAATAATAACTAAAATATGTCTTCAGTGGAGCTTCAGTTCCCAAGATACTCTTTCAGGATCACATCCGTGACAGGATTCATTGTGGGATGATAGCTCAGGTAGCTCATAAAACCATTGCTCAGCATGAGCAGCGCACGCCGCTGTTGAAGCAGGGTAAGTTCTCAAGCTGCCAGGCCGAGTTGAGTTACGTGATCCTGTGGTTACATAGTTGTCCGTTACTGTCTCCTTTACTTAAAATTAGCTTGATTATGCCTTTTTACAGAAGGTGGTTTTCAGTATCATTTCCTTGTGGTTTTTCAGGTGGAATAAGCTACGCACTTTGTACCTGCCACAGATCAAAACAGTGCACGCGTGCTATAGGTGACATTCTAGATAGAATATGGTACCCTATAGGCAATGCTGTATCATTTCACATCTCTGCTTGATCCTCTTCTTGCAATCCAGTCCGAAAGCTTAGGAGAAGTTAATTCTGCCTGATTGGTAGGATGAATTAAATGACATTTCCTCATTAGCATCCACCTGGGCTGCACTGCACGAGTACTTAGGGGCACTATCACTGCCCAGAATATTCATGTGTTCGGTTCTTAATCTCTGAACTCTCTGTGCACAATAGAACTTTTCAGAATAGTGAAGCCAAGCTTAATTAGGCAGTGAGACATACTGGATGTACTGGTCAGGTCTTGTTCCTTAGGGTCATGCTGTTGGAAAGCACAGCTGGAGGCACTTTGCAGCTTGCTCCTCTCTTTTCCTTCTCCGATACTGTCACATCAGCCATGAGCATTTTCTGCTCTAATTTATTGTTTCTTCCCATACTGAGTCAGAAGGGCAAGCATTTTTTTCTTGGCTAAATTAAACAAATCAGTCATTTCACAAAAGTTTCCAAGTGAAAGATTGTAAGCAAGACCAGATATGTTCTCTTCACAGATCTGGGGTTCAAAAAGAAAAAAAAAAAAAAAAAGAGAAAAGAACAAGGAAGCTTGAAAAACAGCTTACAGTTGCTTTGGGCTAATTAGATCTTATCGGTGAAAAGACAGAAATTTCTTTCTCTAGCATGATGCCATGGTGAAAGCTGACCTGGGGGTTTATGAAAGCATATTGCGTGCTGCCTTTCAGATAGAACTATAGAGTTTAAATTAGTGATACTTATAAAAAGCCTGATGTTAAGGTGTCTGGAGCACTAACTTGCAGAGAACACACATGTATACTATTAAAGTCTCGGTAATGGAGCAATTACAGGACATTTGTCATTCATCTCAGATGCTGCGTTAAGACTGTTATTAATAGGAACTTGTCTTGCTTTCTTTCTGACTTTCATAGAGGCAAGAAATAAGACCCCTGGGGGGAAAATGCTCTACCCTATCCTAACGCCTTGAAATACTTAAACTCTGAAGTCAGTAAAGCATGACTCCATCTCCGAATATTGGAGCTTTAGCCATAGTGTTATCCTTGGCTTCAGCGGCTTTCAGCAAACTGGGGACAAACCAGTATCTTTAAATGTCAGATGACTGCAGACTGATGAATAAAGAATAAAACAATCTTGCCTTCAGCTTAGTTATGATAGGCATCTTGAGCTATATCTCCCTTCAACAGATCTGCCTTCTAAATACTGCAGTACATTCAGGGTTGGCTGAAGGGTTGCTGTGACCTTCTGCTGGAAAAAGCAAGTCTCGTGCAAAGAAGACTAACATCTATCTCTTAGAGATTAGGAAAGTGACATTTTTAAAGGTGACACGTGGTCTGAATGCATCCCTGCTTAGCCAGCAGAGCTTCATTATCCCATTCAGTCCTGGGCAGATCGCAGCCTGTCCTCTGTTGTGGTAAAGCTGCACTTTTTCCTGTCCCCATTAAGCCTCAACACAGAGAGATTCTTTGGACTGGTCTCTCTTACACGTTCTTCCAGCTGTCCAACAGCAGCCCTGCCCTGGCTTCATTCACTCTTATTCCTCTCTCTTTCTCTGGCTATCTTTTGTAGATCAGGAGTTGATGAAGTTGCTGACATATCTCAGCACTTACTGTAAATTCTTTCAATTTTAATACCTAATATTCTCCTGAGGCATTTGCTTTCAAAGCAATTAGACATCTGTCAGCACCTTTGTTAGATTTTAAGCTTTCATACCAGTATCCTAAGGTGGAAATAGCATTCCAGTTGAAAAATCATAGCTTGGTCTTAAGGTTGGAGTTTTTCACCGAGTAAATCTTCTTTAAGCTGATGAATGCAGCTGCTGCCTTGACAATTTGTGAGTTTATTTCCTTCTGGATATCCCCACTGCCTTGCATGTTACTGCCAGAGAATGTGTATGGAGGCATTTTTATATTCCTTTTGCCTTCTCAAGCAGTGTTTTGAACTGGGAGTTACAAGGGCTCTCATTAGGTTCACTTTTTGTAACTGTTCATTAGCCCCCTCTTTTTTGCAGGGTTGAACCATCCTTTGATCTTCGCATGCGGGTGGATTTCCAATTTACAACTGTCAGTTTAGGGCAGTGTGGTTTAATTGCATGAATTTTGCATATGCATTTTTCTGACAGTGATATCAGTGGTAATGCCTGCTGGAAGGAAAAAACACTTCTTTGTCTGACACCAGCATCTCCATCCAGCCACTTGTCAGAGTCCCCAGCTTCCCAGAGTAGGCAAGTTGCTTGTGGCTTTTCTCTTGGTACTTGCGTAGCCACTCAGGTGGCCGGCAGAGATCCACCAAAAACCAGTCCTCCCCATTCACACATCACTTTACTCCATCAAGGCATCAAAACATGTGTGTATCTTGAGTTACATCAGTGCTTCCAAAGGCTTTTCCAATTTTCAAAGTATATTAATAGCAACGTGAGAACTCAGTATCTACCTAAACGGTCCAGTGTCCATCAACAGCATTTTAAATATGATCAGCACGGTGACACTGCGCAGTGCTGGAGGATCTCAGTGTTCTGCAGAGTGGAACAGTGCTGGCTGTACAGAACCTGGATCAGGGGCTAGGCTGTAATGGTCCTTTTGCCCCCGCAGCCCAGGCCATGTTCTCTGTGCCTGGAAGTTCCTCTGTTTTTGCAAGAAGGCCACAGCACCTTCTCAAACTCCTCATAACGTGTGTCTAGGTCTGAGGGTTCTGTATCAGAGGGCACAGTGAATCTAGCCTTGAAAATTGGTCTGTGGATATGCTTACTTGCTCCATAAATATTTGGGAACGGTGAGACCATAGCAATGCATTTAGCTGTCCAGAGGAGGAGGGAAGGTATTTATGGGAATTTGCTGTTCAGTTGGAGTTTGATTTTTATGCCTCTTTTAATGATGTCCTCTTTTCCTAGTGCAGCATGAGTAACAATTCCCCCTTTGTATGTTATTTTGTATCTATTCCTATTTCCTATTGAAATTCCTAGGAAAGAGACTATCCAAGTACAGAGTTGAAAATTTCGTCTTAAAATAAGCCAGATGTCCAACCTTCCTTTAGCTGCCAAGCCCAAAAGAGTTCAAGAAAGATGTTAAAATCTGTCTTCCTGGCTGTGAAAAACTAATTGCATAGCATAGGTGATGATCCCAGTCTCCCAGGAGAAGGAATAAAACCGCTTCGGGCAAAAACTCTGCTGTTATTTGTCTAAGGATTGGAGTTGGCAGTGTCTGTGGAAAAAGTTTCATTGCTTGCCCTCCTTGCTGGTTAACAAATGCAAAGACAGGAAGACAGACAAAGGTAGGTGAGTGTTTGTATGTTGGTATCTGAAAACCTTATTCACCTTATGAGAAAAATATGGGGTTTTTTCTTTTTTTCCTACCCTCCCCCTCCCTTCTGTTAAGAGCATTTGTGAGCACAGGGAGTGCCTAAAAGCCAGAGGCAGAGGTTTCAGACTCACTATATTGCAATCCTGTGAAGAAACCCCATGGTCTGGATGGGTTATTTTATGCCTGTGTGGTAACAGCTATTCTGTTTGTAAAAGGGATGGACAATTCACTCCCCTTGCAAAGAGTTTTGTGAGGATTAAGATTAGTAAAGTGCTCTGGAGACTAAAAATGCCATTTAAATCCTGAGGTTTAGAGGTTGCGTATGACTAGTGAAGTGTAAGGGCCTAAGAGCTGCATTTATCAAGATAAAAATTGTTAACTTTAAATCCAAATGTCATGGCCGTGCTCGACTGGATTCCCGACTGGTTGAAGTCACGGAGGGCACACAGTGCTGGGGAAGAGCAGAGGAACACCCCAGACTAATGAAATGCCTACATCCCACTGCAGAAGCTCAAATTATGAAGAGGATTTCAGTAGGGGACTTGAACATTTGCTTTTTGGAATAGCTCACTGTAGGGCATACAAGGGAAGGGCTTGTTCAGCATAGCCCTGAATATCACAACCTTTGTTGAGTGTCCAGATTTTGATGTAAATTCAACATCTGAACATCTAAGTGCAAAAAAAAAAATCTGTTGGAAACTAGTGTGTTGACCCTAAAATGAAATAAGGAGGATGTAAAGGAAGAAAACTTATTATTTATTTGAAAAAAAAGGAAGTTCCAAATTACATGTGAAACTTTAATATAGCACAAGTGCTGCCTTCAGAAAACAATAATCAGGTCTGGAGGGGGCTGCATAGCTGGAAACACAGAGGTAAGCTGCACACCAGGACAGCTTAATGGCAACATCCAGAAGGGATCTGAGCCAGAGATTGTTCTAAATGGAGAAATTCAGTCCTAAAGAAAGGCACTAGGAGAAAGAATAGGAATAAAAGCAGGTGGAATATAGAGGGGAAATTAAGATTACAAACTTGGTGAGTACACCAAATACAAGAAACCTGCTTAATAAACAGTCATTAATGTGAATGGCTAAAGAAAAAAATAAAGAGTTTATGTTCTTTTTGACAACAGGCTTCACTGATTCTACAACACCTCCTACCCAGAAATAAATTGTTCACACGGTGTACATGTATTTCTGCACTGAGTTGTCTGAAGCAAGACTCCCTCAGCTCTGTTTCACATGGTCCTGTCCATCTGAGGCCATTTTTTCTTAGGCTTTTCAATGATCCACACGGGAAGGAAAAATTCCCCGTGCTCCACTCAGAACAAAGCTGCACTTCTTGTATCAGATGGTCTTTGAGAAGCAACAGGGGTTTCTGGTGGTACTTCCAGAACAACCACAGCTTTGCTGTTCTCTCCCCATAGGTGGGAGAGGTGGAGTCTTTTGTGCATCCATGTGTTCATTTGCCCCTGGGTTCTAGTCTTACAAGGATCCTCGCTACCTACACATCCTTTGTACTTGGGCTTCAGTCCAGCCTCAGTGGTGCTCATCTTTTGAGCCTCTTGGATATTTGGCATGCTGGTTTTAAGAATTATCACTCTGAGGTGCGTGTGTTTTTCAGGGAGAGAGCTCCAGTGCCTGTCTTTGTTCAGAAACAGCAGAAGACAGAAAACTTGATCTTATTCACACCATCCTAATTGTATCTCCTGAGTTTTCCCTCACCTCCTCCTCTCCCCCATCGTTTGCTTGTGTGTGGCTTTAGCAGAAATAGGAGTCTTACCAAAGTTCTGCAACCCATTGTTTCTTTATTTTAAATACAAGATTCTTTTATTAATTCCAGCTGGTGCACCTCACTGTGCTCACTGTGTTTGCTTTATTAAAATTGAACAACGCGCAAGCAGGACGCTGTAAATCACAAGTGACGGGCCAGAGAAGAAGGAGGGAGAGGCAGGGACTCCACTTGTACGACAATAAAGAGAGTATATAAACAGGCTGGACCTACTGGCTCATAGAAGCCAAAACTCGTGGAGTACAATCTGCAGTTGCTCCCAGGAGGACAGAGAAGTGCCAGGAGGTTAGCAGGGATAGATGAGAGTGAGTATGTGAATACCCGGTGTGTTCTCTCGTATACCTGAACAGAGCTTCTCTAGAGGTCTGGGCATGCAGGAAGGGCTGCCTGCCTCTGCTGTAATCCTTGCTTTTATCTTGTATCAGTGCCTGGCAGTGGTAGTCTTGCCTGTGGAGGAAGCCTTGTTAGACCTTCCACACCTTGGAGAGGGCTCTTAAACCAAGATAACCAGTATGACTGAGTCCCTCATGGAGAGGGAGGTGGAAGCTGCTTGTCCATATTTAAGCCGTATATGTTTTGCAGCTTTGCCTCTTTGTGGCTGGTGGAGGGAATTGCATCTCTGCCTGCTTGAACCTCACAGGCATCCATCCACAGAGACAGTCAGTGGAGATGGACTCAGAGCAAGTCCAGACAGAAAAACAACAGCTTCCTTCCCTGTACCAGGACAGTTCTCTCTGCTCACAGCACTCCCTGAAGCTGTGAAATCATCATGGACAAGAGCAACAGCTGTATGAAGGGTCCATAGCTGACATGATGACCCTGGTATTGAATCATCAGCACCGCAGTGAGCTGCCAGTTTGCTCCATATTTCAAGTCTGGCAGTGATTTTTCTGGTGTATATGTGTATGTGATTTGGAAGCTTCTCTGCTTGGACTGTGTCTCAGTGCCTTCTCTCCCCCAGTGCTCTTCAACCTGTGGAAAAGGCCTCCAGTCACGCGTGGTCCAGTGCATGCACAAAGTCACCGGGCGCCATGGCAGTGAGTGCCCTGTCCTGTCCAAGCCAGCGGCCTACAGGCAGTGCCACCAAGAGGTCTGCAATGAGAAGATAAACGTCAACACAATTACCTCGCCCAGACTTGGTGAGTGAGGGGTACTGGGGGGAAGATGCCACTTGTGAAGGACCACGCAAAGCCCAGGGTCACAGCATGTCCAGTGTGATAAAAGTAGGCCCTCAGAGGATTGCCTATGGCCAAAAATTAGGAGAGGGACCTCCAGTCAGACTCCAGACTAAAGGTCTAGTGTGGATAAGTCCTCTCCTTATCCATTGATCGCTGCCTCAGACTTTGCTCAAGCTGGAGCACTGAGCAGTGGGCAGACCTGAGAGCCCAACAGGAGCACACAAATGGTGGGTGATTGGTTGACTGGTCACAGAAGTGAGGGAGCTGACAGGCGTATCTTTCTCCATCACAAACACCTTCACACCCTGCTTTTGCTGCGCTGAGTGTAAAGTATGATGATTAATCCATCTATACACCAAGAAAAGGACATGACCTTAACAAGTAGAGCGCTGCTGTGTTTTTGGTTCTTTTCCTTTTCATTTGCTGCCATGAGAATGTGGTTTGATGAATTAATTTTCCATGGACAGTAAGAGAACATGCAGTCTCTTTCTGTGAACGCCTTGATCTTCTGTCACTGTCCTTCTCCTCACCCTCCCTGCATCCCCTTTGTACCTGGCTGAGATGACAATATGGTGATACGCCACCCGTTTCCTGAAACACCTTAACACCACATTTAAGAAATGGCTCTAGGTAAGAATGCTTCTGTCAATACAAAATTGTGGGAATCCATGTTTTTCCCCATCATATTTGCTCAATTTATAAGGAGATAAAAATATTTTTTTTCCAAACTTCAGCCCTGTGTGTTCAACCACAGCTCCAAGAACCAAGCTTGTTTCTTTACATTTCACACCGGTAAGATGAAGCTAAACTAAGCCATCAGCTGCACTGGCACTGCCTCATGGTACCTCCTATTACTCTGCAGTACAAGAGGCTGGGTTGTAAACAGTGCTGCTAAGAGCTTACCAGAAAGAAGAGCCTCCACCCTCTCAGCAGAGCTAGTCTTGTAGACTAAGAGTCCTCTTATGACATGAAAAGGCAAAGCTGCTAAGTAATAGAGAACTATTTTCTAATAGCACTGTCCAGTATTAAACAGCACTTAAACTAGGACTGGGCCTGAAACTTCTGAACTGAAATTTACTTCCCAAAAGTTTAACAGATGTTTAAAAGAACATGGGAAATTTTGTTCTTGCAAGCGCAGTCCTGCTGAGGAGCTTCTAACCTCTTTTGTTTAAGGACATATGAGAGTACTTCCCAGATATTTTAGCACTAAAGGCATAGTGAAAAGAAAACATTTCATTTGAGAAGTAAGCCCTTGATACACTGATGAGACAAGAAATCCATCCTAATTCACATTTGAGGACAAAGCAATAAAAAGCTCACGTGTTTAGAAGACCGAGGAGGCTCAAGTCCCTGCTGAAAGTAATCTGCAAGTAATTTGGGATGCTTTTGTTTCTAAACCAGGCTTGGAATCACCAGGGCCAGAAACAATAATATTTGATATTAGCAGAAAGATATATCACTCAGTGTTTTGCACTTCCTGCTTGCAAACAATTCTGATTGGATTATCTTTAAACAACTTTTTCTGTTTTCTGCAACATAAACCTCACCACACAAAAAGTATAAAGGAAAAAATTCCACGAGTCTGCAAAACCCATGCTGCCTTTTCCCCACTCCAGCACGGTTTTCATCCCAGGTAACATTTTCAGAAGTATCTAAGAGTTCACCTCACCTGACTTCTGTGTCCAGTGTACCTCAGTGAAGACACATTCAGAGCGGGTTTATTCTGTCCCTCAGTACCTGTCCCATGTTGCCTTTTCAATATGCTTCCTGTCTAACTTCACAGTCTATGAGGGATCTTGGACCTCTAAAATACCCGAATCCTAGCCTTGTTTGTGACTCGGTGTCTGTTATATAAAGTCTCTCATCTCAGATTCATGAAGTCTATCTCAGATGTTCTTGCACGATGTGTAATTCATTCAGCTATATCAGGTTTTTTGTGCCTGGTTGGAACCATAGCTCGTGGGGAGTGCTGCAGATCTGACCCCCTCAAAAAGCCCCTCCACTGCTGGCAGACTCAGAAGTAGCTCTACTCTCCTCCCATTTAGGGTGATCATTTCCATTCTTTTTTTTTTTTTTTTTTTTCTCAATAAGGTTTTTTAAATTGGCTTCATGTTCTTTTTTGGGGGGACAGTGCAACTTCAGGTCATCAGATTCTGTCAGACTTTTGCCTCTTGTCCAGCTGAACGAAGCTTCAGTGATAAACATTCCTACCAGTTTTGCTGCTGTTGTTTCTGGTGCTTGTCACTGAGATTCACAGCTAAATACAGGATAAGAGCCTTTCCTGGTTTCGTCTGCCAGGGGTGAGGAACAAGGGACTCAAGATGCTGCTGGGTCAGCATCTTTTGATGTTCTTTAGACCATTTTTTCCCAGCCTCAGAGGCCACATTATCCATTCCCCCCTCCCAACAGCTAATTGTTGTCCTACTGTTTTCACTGCACTAAGAAGTATTATTTTTCCTTCCTGTTAATGTATCTTTACATCTCTCAAACTGGGTTTCATTTTGCTCCTCTGTAAAAATGTTTCCCACCACGAGGATGGTGCCGCTCCTGAAGCGTGCCTTCGTGAAGCACGCTCCCTTGGGAGCACCCAGCTTCCCCTTGACTGCTCTGCAGAGTTCCAGTGCTCTAAATCCAGGCTGATGCTTTAGACATTTTGCTCATCTAGGCCTATTTGCCACTGAGACAAAATAGGTACAAGGTGGGGAGGCTTGTGCTCCCCACTCACATCCAGCTACGCCCGTGCAGTAAGCACTTCCAAGAGCTGATATTTTAGTAGAAAGAACATCATCTGATCTCCAGTGCTGACAGCAAGATCAGCCCTTTCTTTCCTCATTTGCAGCGATTTTGATCACACTTGCAATGCTGTTCTTGGCTAATCTGCTAGTTTCTCCTCTCTTTTCTTGTCCAAAGCTGCTCTCACGTACAAGTGCACAGGCGACCAGTGGACAGTGTACTGCAGGGTGATCCGGGAGAAGAATCTGTGCCAAGACATGAGGTGGTATCAGCGCTGTTGCCAGACTTGCAGAGACTTTTATGCAAACAAGATGCAGCAGAAGAGTTAATGAACCTGTGCTACTTCTTAGAGTATTACAGCTATTTGTATGTAAATCACGGACTAGTAGGTCTGAGTACTGGAACTTCATGAGTTGCTACAATGTGGTGGATTCCAAAGCATATCTAATAAGACTTGAAACTAATTCTACAGACTGGATACCAAAGTAATCCACTCGTCCACCTTAAAAAAAAAAACAACAAAAAAAAAAAAACCCCAAACCAAACCAACCAACCAACCAAAAAACAAACAGAAACAGTCATCTCAAGGAGCCAATCATTTTATCGTATTTTGACATCCTTACATTTTTCATTAATGCTTTTTACTTTAATATATTAAATCACCAGCCACTGGATGGCTTGCTACCATTACAGAAAAGGACAAGAGTTGCAAAGTGATTACATTGACTAAGGTTATGGTACCTCCATGGAGGAAGGCCTCTGGCAAAATAATTCAGCAAAGGTAGAGACATTACTTAATCTTTTAATCTTGGCTTTCATCTGATGTTTTCAATTCCCAACAGCTATCCCATTGTGGAGTGGGCTTGGAGGGACACAAATAAATGAAAGGCTTAATTTAAAGAGAGGATTTGCTGTAAAAGCTTGTGAAAACTGACAGCAGAGGATGGACAGCTCTAAAATTCCTGCAGAAAACTCAGTACAATTATATCCACATTCCAGGTCATATATTTTAGAGCAACTAAGAGGGACTGCCCTTCTTCCTAATTAGGAAAAACCTCTCTCTCTCTTTTCCCCAAAATAATATAGTTTCTTTTATGAAACCAATTTTTTTTTTCTCTGAGCTTAATGAAATGGAAGCTTATTAACAGCAGTAGATGGTAATTTTTAAGCAAGAACCATTTAGATGAGATGGGAGAAGCCAAAAATCATTTAATCCAGCAGAGCTCACAGGGGGATTGCTTGGCCTAATCTCTCTCCAGTTTTTAGAAGTCAGTCAGATAATAAGACTGAATGTTGTTGTTTTGTTTTGTTTTGTTCTTCTTTAAAGGCCCATGAAACTCAATAGGGTTGGTACAGAAACAGATTTCGGAAAAACCTTTGTGTGAAGGATGGAATGGAGAGCAGAACAGGTGTTTCCTATCTCTTGGCTTTTGTATACATCTGTGGTTACACAGCCTTTTCAGTCAGGGACACCAGACATTCAAGGTGTAATCTTGAGCTTGTTGAAGCCATAAGGCTGAGACTCCATTGCCTTCAGTAAGAGTTAGGATTTTACTCACTGTATTTTAATGCTTCCTGTGTTACTTTTGTGGTGCTATCAGATCGGTGCTATCAGAGCACTTAGCAAGTGCTGCACATATGATACTGTCTTCCATGTCTCTGCACTTTAAACCAAACTCCTCTCTGAGAAGTGAGACTTGAAACAGGAGCTCTACCCAGGGCAGAGTTTGTCCCCTCTGTTAGTCCTACAGATCAGTGTCTCCCTATCATATCTTGCTCCAACATGTATCATTTCCCTTGCCAGGGTCCAAGGTCAGTTGTGCAGTGGTTAAGTTACAGCCCACTCTTCATGATACGAACAGAGCCATTTGGATGAATTGCAGCTTTGTACTCGCTCTAGAACCGCGTGTTACTGTTTCATTCCTTGAAGATGAGTGCAGAACTAAGCCCAGCTACTACCCCCAGCCCCTGGGCCAGTCTGGATTGCAGCTCACACCCCTGCCCAAGTTGTCTTTGTTGCTGTTGTCTCTTTATTTTTTTTTTCAATGCAAGGAGGGATAAAGACTCTTAATCCCTAACATATCTTTAAAGCAACTTTTTCTTCCTTACTGCAATCCTTTTGATGTTCAGGACCTCACCGAAATAACACATTAGCATTTTATTAAGGGCTAAGTTTTTTTCAAGCGCAGGGAACTAATGTTCATCAACAGACTAATACTGCATAGGCTTCACGTTTGCATCTGTGCTTATTTGAGTGCAAATGAGCGTGTGCACACAAGGGCCAGCCAGTGTGCACAAGGGCACCTTTGCACATAATTATTTTCTCTAGTGCCTGTCTCAAACAGATCTGCTTTCCAATGCCCCAGATGATTTTCTCTATCAGGGAAATGATTCCAACTTCTTTTTTTTTTTTTTTTTTCTTTTTTTTGTTATAGTGGATGTTCTTTTGGCATCTTACAGTCAGGATCAGACCTCCTTCTTCTGTTATTCCCACCTTGTAGCCCAGACACAGAGGTTGTGTAACTACTTAGCAAGTAACCAATGGAAAATGTTGCTGGCAGGGGTGACAGGGAAGATTTAGGAAATACCATGGTGATGTTCAGTTAGAGAAATTAATAAGTAGAAGATTTAGGCAATACCATGGTGACGTTCAGTTAGAGAGATTAACAAGTAGATGAACTTATAATGAGAAAGTTCCAAGAGATCAGACAGAGCTCAAAGGACCTGATTTATGTTGGTAATTCACAGCATTTTCCCCTTGCCTGTTGTCATAGCCTGCAGTAACGCAGGGTATGACTCCACCACCACAGCCACCTCACAGCAGTTTGGCTGAGACGGGTCCCCTTACA
>JAAGNO010027432.1:179694-201349 GCA_033439905.1 Ceryle rudis
AGCCTGCAGTAACGCAGGGTATGACTCCACCACCACAGCCACCTCACAGCAGTTTGGCTGAGACGGGTCCCCTTACATCCTTCACTTGGTTTGGAGTTCGCTGTTTTTCTTTTATGGGCAACATTTGCCCATGAAATGGCCTGGCCCAAGGAAGCACCCCCCCCTCACCGAGCATATTTGTCATTACTAACACTCAGGTTGGGCTGTTGAAGGATTTACCATCAAACTTCTCTGTTATCTTGGAAGAATAGCACATGCATTTATTATTAATGAGAATCAAAGGTGCTTTTAAATAGAAGGGGTCATTTTTCCTTCTGGTGCTGATCTGTCACCCTCTCTAGGCAATAGGTAGGCTCCTAGAAAGGTGCATAGGAAAGGAAAGATTTAAATCCTTATATTTTTCACTAATAATGTCTGAGCACTGAAAAAAACACCTCACTTGCTCTCACAGCCCACAAATTAGCGTGCATCAACTTTTTATTTTTATAAATCAGAAACCAACATTAATTAAGAACTGGTGGCACAACACAGCTCCATTTTATTACATTCTCTTACTTCATATGGTGACAACATTTCCATTTTATAATAGCCAGGAATAAAATGATGACAACAAAAATTTAATTCTGTTCAATACTCCTGCACTTCTGTTTTGTATCATTTTATAGGAGCTTTACTATGAATTTGCAGCTATGCTCTGCCCTCAGTTACTCCATACTGGTGAAAAGAAAGCTGTTTGTTTCAGTGTATCTATGACAATACTTTTTTTTAGTCGTTGGTAAGAGATTGACGCTCTTTTGATTACAGTGGTGGTATTTCCATATTGTAAACAATACTCTGTACTGTTACTAAAGTACTGTACATTTCTAGTTGCACAATTGTGTTATTGAGTGTAGATTCTCACTATCTCATGTATGGTGCTATTTTGTGTTGGTGGAAAAGAATTTTAGCAGTCGATTATTGCTTGATATTTTATTATAATACAGGGATATATTCTCCATGGCAATAATATCATATAAGTTTTTCATTACAGAGTGAAATGTATATATTTTTCCATTAGCTAATTTGCATATGTACTGTATCCATGGTAATTTTCTTTTTGGTGCTGGTTATAAATAGAAAAGATAAAAACAGTCAAACTGAATGGAACCAGTTGTAAATGAAAACCAAAAACAAAAAAAAAAGAAGAGGATCATTCCATTTAAAAAAAAAAAAAAAGTTGAGTATGTTGAATAATAAATTTATTTTTTCCATAACAACTTTAATAAGGTTTCTGAACTTGAAAAATATACAAAGCAAACCAAACAGCTAGCATAAAAATTAAGAGAAAGGAGTGAAGCTGTGAGTAGTACATTATACATCTGTCTAGTACTGGGCTGAGACTGGGATTTGGCTAAGTCTAGGCCAACTGTTTGATAGCTGTGGTAGGTGTAAAAGGTCATTTGTCAGTAAAATTCTGGCATCTCAGCGTTCCCAGTGCACTAACAAATCAAGAAATGACGGGGTTTGTCGCAGTCGGGTTGCAAAACAAAGCACAGGGAACGTTTATACCTGATTAATGCCTTGCAAGGTCTGTGGTCAGTGACACAGGAGTAGAAAATGCCTGTCTGGAAAAAGCGAGCCCGGCTCCGTTTGGGGTATGGCTGCGTCAGTGCCCGAGCAGCTCGCGCGTGGGGGGAGCGACGTTTCACAACTGCTTTTGAGAAAGGTTGCTTTCAATGTATGTTGGAGCTGAGATGAAGTGTGGTAGCTTGCTGTATGTTTAATGGTAGCTGCTCCACAGGCACAACCTGATAATGAAGACTGCTGAGCATGTGGAAATTTATACTGGAGCAAAAGTATTCCATCCATTGGAAAGGTATCTACATAACCTCGCTGCACACTTCCCTAGTGTGAAATAAACGGAATTACTTCAGTGCCGAGTGTTTTGGATGTCTTTGTTGTAGGCACTAGCCAGAATCTTTGTACTGTTTAACTCCTCCCTCGGCGTGGTGAAGATGTTTTTGGCAGACAGCTGCACACAGAGAGGCCTATAGGATACTCTCCCATCCTGTCTTACAAAGATGCCATCGCCCATATCCCATTCCAGTTCTCGTTAAAAGGACACTTCTTGGAGATGGGAGCAGCACCTTTCTAAAGCTGCCTTAAAAACAAACCGAAGTATGGCTGAAGTGAGAGTTCTCCTCCCAAAATGAGCTCCAAAAATGGAGTTTATAATTATATTAAAAATAGAGTTCATTGACTGAGCTCACGCTGGCTTCTTGGTAATGGCATGGTAGGCTTCCTAGCTTTCAGAGGTAGCCTTAGGATTACCAGCCCAGCTGCCATCATGTGTGTGCTTGTTAACAGCAGCAAAATTGTAGATACTCCATCCCAGCGTTGCTGTATATTAACACACCGTTGTGTTTGTGTATTGCCTGGACTCAACATATGATTGCAATTGTTGACCTGTTTAAACAATAAAACATAGCTGTAAGCCTTTGGAAGCCAAAAGGCTTTACATTAAGCTGGGATATGGCAATGGGTGGGAGGGGTGTAAGGAATGCTGTCATACATTTGGCTTGAAAATTTCCTGGTATGTGCCAATATCTCTTCTATAAATCCAGTAGGCTTATATACTTAGTTTGCCTATTTTGCATGTAGCAGTTTGCTGATTTTCTCGTATTCCTAATCCCCATCTTCTAACCAAGAAACCAGATGATTTGGAGCCATTATCCTTTCCTGTGATCTAAGTTGTCTTTTTATTTAAGACACTCCAGCCAAGATCATTAAAAGCAGGTGGGGTCAGATGGCTCTGCTGCTCTGACATAAAAGTACCAGGAGGAAAGTATAATCCCTGCTCAACTGCTTGGAGCTCAGTTCTGCCTCCACCAACTCCACCTGCTTCCTTCACTCTCTTACAAGTCCTGGTGTGCACAGCAGCCTCAGCTGCCTCTTGGTGCCTTGCAGCAAGCTGGTGGGACCCTGTGTTCTCTGGAAGGAAATTTCTTTCCAAAAAGCTCAGTCGATCACCTTACCCTGGCACTCAGAGTACTACTGTTGGAGGACCTTGCTCTGTTGGTAGAGTGAAAACTGCATGTTCTTTATGCTTTCCCCATCACCACACGGGCCCTTGGGAAAGTTGTGGTTTCTACTTACTGAAGAGCGTCGGCACAAACACCAGTACGCTGTGGAGTTCCAGGCAGAGAAGAACCGTGCCAGATGCACTCATGTTTGATGCACTCACACTTCTGACAGTGTAAGTAAAGAAGTCCTGGCAACCTACTTGCTGGCAAGTTACTTGCCTCACTTGTCCGGCTGCTGTACGAATACAGTGCACCCAGAAACAGGCAGGCTGTGGGAGCTGCTCCTCAACAGCATTTCTGCTTCGAGTACCTGGACCTGTTTTGAACATGTTTGATAATACTCCATACTGGCATGTCTACATCCTTGTTTATCATGATTTGGAGGCAGGTCAGTAGGAAGACTGGAGTTCCTCAAACACTGCTAATGCATGAAGACCAGTTATCTTTTCTGTGTGCAGGGTTTTTTTTTTGTCCTTTTATCATGTCTCTGGCTTCTCTTTACACTCTTTAGGAATGGTCCAGTCTGCCTGGAGAGAGACTTTCCAACAGCAGAACTGCCTTGGACAAGCAGAAATGAAGCATCTTCACTTTGGGTGGGAAGAACTGTCTGTAACAGGAGAGTTTAAATAAGAAAGTGTAAGCAGAAGGGGACCACAGGCTCTCCTTCGCAGAAGGTAATCAGAGAGTCTCCAAAGCTAACCTCCATGTGTCTTGCATCACCTCATCTCCTTTCGTGCCACTTTCATGTGGCAGACCCCATGAAGAATGCCCGGAGGCTGCACTGTTCCACATTTATTATTTTGTCAGTGCTGCCGTGTCTGCCAAATGGTGGCCAGACACTCAGACAGACTTTCCCAATTAGCAGAGTCCTGCAGCTGATGTCGGGGCTTCCATATGTGTTCCTTGTGCGTTACCACAGCCGAGATACTGGCTGAGCCCACATGGCCTGGGGTGGGTATCTGCCCTGGCTGCTGGTCTGGAGAAAAGCAGCTGGACTTTCTTGGAAGTTGTGGTTTCCCTCGGCTCGTCTTGTTTGGCTGTGAAGGGCTCCTGTTTGGGTGTTTTATCCTTTCATCCCTCTGTGGCCTGGGTGGAGCTGGAGCCTCCAGCATGACTTGTCTGGGTCATGGAACAGGCATTGGCATCCTCCTCAGCCTCGGGAGGGATCAACTCTGCATGCTTGCCATGGTGGAGACCACAGGACATCAATGTGTAAGGCCAGATCCTGGCACAGCTCAGTCTCCAGGTGAGCCTTGGCATCCTCAGAGTCTCCAGACTCTCCCAAGCCTCAGAGGCTTTGGCCAGTCTTGTTGGAACTCCTGAGGTGCTTGCTTGTCCTTCCTCCTCTATTTCCCGCAGACATGCTTCGTGGCCTTGCCCTCCTTGCATAGTCATTGTCCCTTTCCCCTCTTGCTCTGCTTGCAGCTGCTTTGTCCGCCACAAACTTGCTTTGCACCCACCAGAAACTTCACCACCTTTTCAGTATATACAAAATATTTTCCCTCATCTGCTCAAATGCCTTTAATCTCCTCTGTCAGCCCTCTGAAGAAAAGTATTTTTCTCATCGTACTCCTGTAGTAGCCTTATGACTCCTCTCACTGCTGCCTTCTGAATGGTTTTTGTTCTGAGGTCTTCTATAACGATTCATGTTCTTTGTGCAGTGGTGCTTGGAATCTATACCCAGACCTATGGATACCGGCAGGGCATGCCCAAAGAAATGGTCCTTCTCTCAAGAGCTTGCAGACCACCAGGTGGTCCTGGGGAAGAGGCAGATTCCCAAAGCAACTAAGTCAGTGGCAGCAGCACTCTGAAAAGGCACAGAGGTGAGTGTAGACTGCTTTGGAACTGAGTAAGTGAGCCTGTACTGCAGCTACCACACTGGCAGGGGAGGGAAAGGGATATTCCCCACTGGTTTTATATCCTCAGACACATATTTTTGTTCTTGGAAGTAGCAAAGGGTAAAAATCACATCACTTCAGAGATGTGGGGGTACAGAAACCAGGCTGTAAGATCCATCCCCAAGCTGGATAGGACTCAAAATGTAGGCTGGCAGAGAGGGAAATGCTCATTTGTTCATCAGGAGGAGAGCCAGTCTTTACGGCTGGCTCCGCTAGCCCAAAAAGCATCAGCTGTTGAAAGATGACTGACAGTTTCTATAAGGTCACTGCATACTGCAACGTGATTGTACAGCCATGCTGGAGACAGGCGGTGGAACTATTCAGGCTGCTGATGAATCGGTGAAAAAGGGGTATCCTCTAACAGGATCTTTAGGTTGCACAAAGATCAGTGCAACCACGGCCTCGCCAGCAAAGCCAGACAAGCCTTTCTTGAGAGTTTTTTAAATTTTCTTGGAAAAGACATTATACGAAAATTTTGCAGCTTCCACTCATTTCCCCAGTGCTGTATTTTTCCCCTTGATTTTGTCTCTAATGGCAAAAAGACCCAACCAGACTGCAGCTTTGTTTGGCACCAAATTTCCCTCCTGAGATGATCGCACAAGAAGTCTTTTATCACTTTGTCGGCTCGGAGCCAGAGCTGCTTGTGGTGGAAGTCGCCGGGACTGTAACCCCGGGCTGTTGTAGGACGAGAGTCAAGCTCGGGCTGTCAGCAAGGCGAGTTGCAGCAGTCAGAGCCCCTGCCAGGACACGTCAGTACTTCTGAGTGTGCTTCCCTCGGTGCTGTTCTCATTAAGGAAAAGGTATGAAATCCAGAGCTAGATTAAATTAGTCCTTTAAAAAAATTAAGTGTTGTTTAAAATATAAATCCTGTCCAGAATCATGGTCTAATTCCTTAGGAAATCACTTTAAATCGAACCTCCCCTGCTCCCCACTGCCTAATAACAACATGTCACATCTTGGTTTTCTCTTGGAGCTGATTCACCTTCTGTGCCACGTGGGCTGCGTGGGCTTCAGCACTGTCACCTCTGCTTTACGCCCAGGTTTGTGTCGAGGAAGGAGGTCCCTGCTGAACTGCCAGGCTGCTGCTCTCCTCGGGCATCATCAGGCCCCCAGAGCCGCCAGCAGCTCTTGCGGCTCCTTCCTCACATCATCTCACAACACTGGCCAACAATACCTTGAGGGGACTGTGACACGGAGCCCAGGAAATGCTGTCAGTCACATTTCCCAGACGGTAAGGAAGATTCCAGATGTTTGTTTGGGGTTTTTTTCCCAACCGTATTTTGCTGAAGAAACAATTTTAAAGGGGAAACAGAAAAAACCCCACGTTATTGTGTAAGCAAGATGGAAAACAGCTTCCAGTGGGTTCCCAGGTATTTATGTGCCATTCTCCCTGCAATGTTATTAGCAATGACGCTGCCTGTGGCTGGCTGACTGTTAAATACGGGTGGTTTTGCAACATCTGTGTGTACAGATACCTCCCTTCGCAAGCAGCGCCTTTTCCCTGGCTGTCCCCATGGCTCCGTTTATTTGTATGCGAGGCAACTGCGAGGTTATCGAGGCTCTGCATCAGCTGAACAAACTCACAGCAGAATCAGCTTGCTGTGTGTCCTTCCCTTAGAATTAATAGGTTTTGGGTAGTAGGCTCTTGGGCGGCCTCTGTGAGAGATCTGGTCTTTCTTACACATCTCTCTAGAGGAATTGCTGCCTAGGCTTATGCTATAAGCTATGGAGTATCTATAGCCATATGTATAAGAAGAAAAAAAAGCCTATTAGCTTCTATTTGAGCCTCCCCGTAGAATGCTTGTGAAAGCAGAAGTATCTGGGAAAAATTGACACAAACATCCTTGCATTTGTCAAAATTTTCTTAGATGTTTCTCAGGGTATCACTAAGACCTGCCAGGCTCCTCCCCTTTCCTCCCCAGCCTTGCCCCAAATACTTCCATTTTTGGCTAAAATATCTCAAGTTTGGGATTTTTTTTGACCAACAATGTCAGCCAAAACTCAAGCTCTTCTCTCTAATTTTTCCAGTAAATTTTTTAACTATCTTCTGGCAAAACAGAAATATTATTTTGATGGAAATTTTTCAACCAGCTCTGCTCATTAGTTTCTGCCAACAGTCACACAGGAGAAACTGCACCTTCCAAGAGAGAAGAGTGTCCGAAGGGCCGAACGTGAGGCAAGTGATGACAAACGCTTCTCTCCCCAGCTCTGTGCCCCAGCCAGCACTCTGCTCTTTTGCAGGCCTCAGCCCTTAATGAGAGCCATCTTTCTAGAGATGTTTCCAGCCTAAATCTCTCTTGGCAAGTCCTCTCAGTAATTCAGGTACTTTGCCAGGTTAAAGGAAGACGTGGGTGGCACAGGAGGTTCTTCTCTGACCAAAGGACCCCGGGACTCAGTGGTGCCGTGCTGTACATCTCTTATCTGTGTTGACTAATATTTGGACCCCTCCAGGCAAGTACAGATTGGCAGGGAAGGGTGGGGAGATGGAGCTAGTCCAGCTCACTTTGAAAGCAAGCTTCAGTGTGCTGTTGTTTCACGGCAATGTTTAGATACGCCAGCTGCTGAGCCATGCGTAGCCATGAACAGTCTCCATGTAACCCTGAGGACGTCCAGGGATGAGATCCTAAAGTGGCTGATGGGCTGAACTGACACCAGTCCCATCTCTGCTGTGTATATATTACCAATCTGTCCATGGGGAAGGGTTTTTCCCACTGAATCCAGAGCATGAAATCAAGGGGAGCCCAGCTCCTCTCATTTCCTGGCTTCCTGTGATGAGCTGGGAGATGAAGAAAGAAAATGTTCTTGCAGAGCAGGGCAGAAGCACAATTTCAGTGTTTGGCCTCTGCAACCAAGGAGCATCTGCCCTTTGGCTCCATGGTCAGTCTCCTCAGGGGATAGCCATCCCCAACACTCCCTAACATTTGCAAAGTGCTCTGAGATCTGTCAGTGAAAGACCTTTTAGATGTGCAAAAGTTTATAGCCCTTCTCTGCCCATTGCTGATTTTAGAGGGTTAAGTTAGGAACAGGAAATGCAGTGACTAAAGGAAAGCCATTAATATTAAATTCTACCCTTTGCCAGATAGTCTTGTGTTATCTTTGCTCTTTCATGAAATATGTTTTCCTTGCAGGGCATTCTTTACAGGGGTAGCAACAGAGGAGCTGTAACTTGGCACATCTCCACCTGCTTTTCTGTAGCAGTGCACATTTGTGCTCTGGGATTTGAAGAATTTCCTTTGCCTCTAGAATTGATATGCAAACAGTCAGCTGTACAGACATCAATCTGTCCAGTAGACATGCCGCATGACCTAAGAAATAATACAGGTGGTCAGCACCATGCTGGCGACTCCTGAATTTCTGGAGCAAACAGACTCATTTTACTCTGTCTAGAAGACGGGAGGTCCTGTATATACCCTCCAGTAATGTAATCTGCTGTGCTTGACTGATCACAAAACACCCACCAAGATTTCCCTAACAAAAGTCTCGATTTTTGCCAAGGAAAGCAAAGATTTGCAGGAAATGAGAGCCGTGACCTTGCCACCTCAAAAATAGCTTGGAGATCTCAAGATGCTCATCTCAGCAGAGAGATGCTTGTGCCAGAGCAAATGTAGAGCCCTGTGTGGTCAGCACATGGCTCTTCCAGCATCCCTTTCTTTTTCTCCTCCAATAGGCATCGATGATGTTGTCAGAAAAAACAGAGGGTGGTTGGACTAGATGACATTTAAAGGTCCCTTCCAACCCAAACCACTCTATGATTCTATGATAAAAGGGCCTCAGTCTTCTCCTGCCTGTTTGCCGTGCTGCTGTAAGCCACGCTACGTATAGGTACTGCTCTGTGAGCAGGTATGGAATGAGGGGTGTTAAGACTGGGAGAGGTGAGTGTTGCTAAGTGCATAACCCAGCTCATACCATTTCTCCCACTAGTGATTTCATCACAGCCAAAAGCGTGTGCTTGAGCTGCTGTGTTCCCTGCGGGCAGTTCAAGCCTAAGGGAAAAATTTCAGAGAGAAAGAAATGGGCCTCCAGAGCACCCCCTAACTCTAAGCAAGTTGTTCTCTAGGGCAATCGCCATTTCTCTTAACTCTTTCATTTCCCATTGATACTTCTCAGGTTGCGAGGAGAGCCATTCTTCTGCTCCTGAAGGCCCTAGCTGCAGACACAGCCTTGGAAGGGAAGCTTGCTCTCATGGCTACGGTGAAGGAATGGGAAGCACGAGATCTGGCATGAAGTCCTGCTCCCATTGAAGCCAGTGGGATGTTTGCCATTGGCTTCAGGGGAAGCCAAGATTTCAGTGTGCAGCCAGATTTGCTGGTGTGTTGAGCTGTGCTGAGAGCAGGACCAGAAAGGGTTCTTGGTTTCCTGATAAAGCTGTTGCTGCCCCTGCTCCTCTGCTGAAGATAGCTGGTTTCTCACCTCACATTACCCACTGCTTGCTTTCATGTTTTCAGGTCTTGTTCTTATACCAGAAACTCTTTGAGGAAGAGACTGGTCACGTGGTTTATGCCTGTTATATTGTCCCATGACTGAAGCTCCTGAACATCCCCACCAGCAAAATCATCCCCTCCATTGTGGGTTATGGACAGTGCAAGAAAATAGCATAAAGCAATAGCACAGGGCTGGGATAAGTGGCTTAAACATATGGGATTTGCTCCAAGTAAATAACTGTGCCTTCTCCTTCAGACAGCAGCTCTAAACAGCTCTAGAATTAACTCTGAATGGTTCAAGAGAGCCTGAAGAGATTGTAAAAGTGGTCCGGGAATGGATTTCCCTGCTTCACACCTTCACGCCTACGTGAATCCTTTGGAATCTTGATATTATATGCACTCCTTTTACTCTTGTCTCCTTCTCAAGTTAGGTGGAAGTCAAATGTGATGAGCCATGGTGTAGGTACTCATGAGCCTGATAGTAGACCTTTCCAAATTATTATTGTTCCCCCTTCTAATAAACCGACTCCAAAGGTTGTCATGCTGCTGTGGTGACATTGTGTTAAGTTGTGCATTATATAGTGCTCCCCAATGCATTACATGCCCTCGTGCCAGCTCTTGCGACCCACGGCAGCTGAAGGAAGCAATCTCAGAATGGATTGAGATGATTGTGTTATACCAAGAAGCCCCATTATGGCCTAGGCAGGTCCCATTGTTTTTATTTGAATGGACACATGGTGGAGCCTCTGTATGCCAAGAAAGGGAAACAGCAAATAATTCTCACTTTTTATTTATATTCCTCCCTTATCAGGATGTCTCTTTCTATTCATTGTCTGGGTTTGGTCTCTACTGCCCCTTTCTGGGAACATCTGTAAACACATCACATCTATAAGAAGAGGCATGAAGGTTTATCTCCCGGACCAAGAAGCTGCCCTGGCTTTCCCCACCTCTCCAGACGCCACAAGTTTGACAGCAGTTTCTCCTCCAGGATAGCCAATAGCTTGTGTTCTCTGGCCATCTGGAACTTGATCTCATTCCTTTGACATTTCCACAAAGAGTAGCTGGTGGGAGCACATTTCTGGTAAGTTGAAACCATTGTGACATACATTTTCCCCAAAGTTGAAAGCATTGTGATATAACTTTTCCCCACAAGCAAGGAGTTTGTAAGTGTTCATGCTTAAAGTCAAGGTATTGATGATCATACAGAGATCCATATCTGATGGTTTTACTGATTTTCTCCAGCAAATTGAAGTAAAGCTACACAGAAGTTCAGCACTGGTGCAGGAGCGCACCCCAGTGTTATCTCTAAAGAGGCACAAAGACCTTTACAGGCAAAAATATGCTTCCTTCTAGTAATAAATAGGGAAGAATGGGGAGGAAAGCAAAGAAAAAAACCCAAACGATGTAGTATTCTCTCTTGATTGCATAGCTTGACACCATTTCCCATCTATCTTTAACATCATCCTGAGGCTGTTCCCCGAGACTATTTTATCAGTAGATCCTTTCTCAACTCAGTGACTGCCTCTGAGCCAACTGTTTTTTTCCTGGTTCAGTGACTGGCACAATGTTTGCATGAACTCTAAACTCTCAGCTTGTTGCTCTTCTATTTTCTTTGCTAATATGATCCTCACCAGCTCTCGTGTTCCCTAGGGCAAGCACAGTCAAACACAATGAATCAGAATAGTGCTCATTCTTTCTTAATAACGTGCCTGTATGTTTTTTTTCTCCATTACCAAATTCAATCCAGCTACTTTTGCTCATGTTAATTCGCTGTAGCTGCCATCCACAGGCTCTGGGTTACACGTAATGGTGAGATGAGGGGACAGTGTTTTGCTTTTAGCAAGACCTCAGCATTTGTGCATTTTGAATTTTAAGGAAGGGGGTGAGGAGACGTTACCTGGTCCCACTGCCTGGTTCTCTGTGGTATGCATTCTGTTACTGGTAAAGCCCCACCTGGGAGCACAAAAAAAAGAGGACACTTTGTACCTTTCATCTGCTCATTTGTCATTTCAATTCTCCTAATAGTTCCTCTTGCCCCTTCTCTCTCTCTCTTTTCTTTAAATTTTTCTTATATTTGCTCTAATTTTAGCACTCCAAGAGGCAACAGGGTCCTGGCATGGCTTCCCAAGGATCCTGGCAGATTTAAAAGCCAGGCATCGTGGCCAACGTGCTCCTGTGCACCCACATACCACGTTGATGGCCTCCTTATGAGCATGACTCCAGACCCAACTTCTCATGGAGGAGACCATGGTGGAACTACCTTCTCACATCCTGGCCTTGGACCTACAAAGTCTTCCTTTTGTGGTTGGTGTCTACATGATGAGACTGGACGGTGGGCCTGTGAGCCTGGCCCAAGCTTCTGCAGCTTCCCAGGCTGCCTGCCCACCACCTGTATAATTATGCAAAGGGCGAGGGCTCTCACAGCCACAGAGGGTCAGCCCTGTCCTCAAGCCTTTTGTCCCAGTGTCTTGGCCGCCTGGGCACTGTGCCTGGGCTGGAGATGGGCTACAGGACAGCACACAGCTGGGCTCTGCACAGAGAGCTGCTGGCTTGTGCAGAGCGGGGTGTACACAGCCATCGCTGCAGGATGGGCCCTTTCTCTTATACGTGAGACATGAGCTGCACTTGCAACTCGCAACTGCTTTGTCTTTGGCCTGTTCCCCAGGACTGAGAAAGTTTGATATTGGGCCCTTGGCTTCTAGGAGACTTTGCTAGCACTAGCCTCAAAACAAGTGGAAGCACTGCCCTCCCACTTTGGGCCAGAAAAAAGGCTATGGGTAGAGGTTTTCTTCTTATGAAGCTTTTGGTGTGTCTTTTTTTTTCTTCCATCACTTGAGTGAGTCCCTGTCATTATGATAAAAGACCCCAGTGTCCACTGGGGCCCCTCTCCTCATGGCAAATGTGGTCCAGAAGGAAGGTGAAGGTTTCCCCAGAAGCATATACCCATTCCACAGCTCCAATTAGAGAAATTTTTTCTGTGTTGATTGCTAACAAGAGATTGATGTGGTGAGTTGTGCTTTGGTACCTGGTGATCATGATGCTCATGTTTGAGTCACTTTGCTACCGTTCACAGTTGCTGCTTTTCTAAGTCTTTATTGACAGCCAGACACATATTTCACTGCTTAAGGCAGGCTCCCCCCAGCTTCCCAGAGCGCTGGGATCTGGGATATGCAGCCTTGGGTGAATCAGTTCACGTCCCTCTAACTCAGGGAGCCACTGTGCAACAGCAGAGCTACCACTATAGCGTAGCTTGGCTGTGGCTTCATAAAGCACTTTGAGCTCCTTGGAAGAACAAGGGGAAGGGCAATCCTGTCCTGTTACTCTGGTTAAACATTGCCTAAGATTATGGTATGAAGGGAATAGAAAAGAACAGCCAGCAGAGCAGCTCGTGTCCTTCATGGTGGTCAGTGAGTGGGTTTCGGCATTTTCAGCTTGGGGCTGGGCCCCCTCTGTTGGGCTGCGTGCAGGACACAGAAGGTGTATCAGGGCTGTGCTTAGACTTAGCTTTTTCTGTAACAATTACAAGTGATAAAATGTCCATTTTCCCAGTTTTCCTCCCCACAAGCTGGTTTAGAGGGAATGAAGGCAGATCCTGCTGTAGCTTAGTACATTACTAGCCAACTCAAATGACTCCCCACTGTCTTTTCATCTACATGAGATGCTTAATGCCCTAAGTCTTTGCATGTCCTGGCACACAGCCCAGTTGAAGCATGAGCTCCAAGAGAAGTTTTGAATTTAAAGTTGTTCTTTTCGGCTTCAGAAATTTGCAGATTGAAGCCGCAAGACGCAATTCAGCTGTTTACTTGCAGACCTGCAACAGCCCTGCTGTGCTATTGCACTCTCCTCGGTCAGGCAGTTGTGTGAACAGCACTTTCCAATTAAAGTAGCAGCTTCAGTTACAGAAAATGCTTTTCCTATCTAGGCATTTATCTGTTGGGTTTTTTGGGTTTTCTTTTAATTACTCATGGAGCAAAGGGCTGTTTTGTTTCCCATTCCAATTATAATTAATCCATCATCATTTCTAGTGACTGGACTGGCTTTTGCTGGGTTGTTTTGGTTTTTTTTTTATTTCTTGCCATTTCCAGCATCAGCTTGGGCCAGTGCCACTCAGCCACCACATTACTTGCACAATGAAGAACACTGATGTGAGCAAGCAGGCAAATATCAGGTGCACAAGCAACTCCTGAAGTTCTGCTCACCCAGAGCAGGAAAAAAGACACCCTGGCCTGGAAATAGCCCTGACAGAAAAATCCCAGAGCCTTGCTATGTGAATGATGGCCACTTCCCTGACTCAAATGTTTCTACTCTGAAAATTTGTTTTTTTCAGACCTTCACAGGTGAGATCAGGACTTTTTCCCATTACCTGAACATTCAGAGTCCTCAAGAGAATGAATGGTATCGGATAAACCCTACGTCTTTCTTCCCCGTGCAGTCAAATGCGAGCATCTTTGTTTTGTTTCACCTCACTGAGAGGCTCTGTCCTGCCTGTAGTGAAACAAGCTCAGCAAGGCCAGCCCGGTGGGATGCAGTGGGATCTGAGCTGGGACCCAGGATTTTCACCCCGACCGCATTTGCCATTGCAGACAATGCAGTGCCTGTCTGCCTGGTTAGTGTGCTTTGTAACATGAGCCCAGGGCTGCTTAGGTTGGGACTTCAGGAACCAGAGAAAGACCAGATGCAATGACAGGAGTGCAGGTTTCAGTGCTGACATCCTGTCCCGTGAGGCCACAAACCCTGCTCTCTACGACATGCTTTTCCCAGAGTTTGGACAGCTGTAGATGTCACTCTGGGCTTGTGCCCAGCACAATGACCCTCCAATCTTGGAGCATCTCAGTTTTGCAAGACCCTTGCAAGGATGCTACAAGCACAGACAGATTGACAAGAAAGCAAAGCCTGCTGCTGCCCCCATGTGTTACTTGCTCTTATTGTTGCCAGGCACCAGTAAAGACGTCGGGATTGTATGGGCAGGCATGAAGGAGAACCAGGCAAAGCACAAGCACAGCTTCTCAGCTGCTGAGTCAAAGATCTTGCTTTGGAAGACTCTTCTGTTTCTTCTGCTCCTCCCATAAGCTCAGGCCCTTCCCTGGGGCACCTCATATTCGAAAAACTGCAAAGTCAGATTGGACATGTTTGGAAGCAAGACGAGCTGGAGACAGCACGGAGGTACGTGATACCCAGCAAAGCACAGAGGTGTCATGGTCCAGTTCTGAAGGGCTGTGTGTGCAATGCTCAGGGACTGCCATGCAATGCCAAACGATATCAGATATCAGCACAGCGTGTTCAGGCTTGTTGGCTCAGACCACGAGCAGCGCAGAGCAAGAGACAGCTCTTGGCAGGCTGATCTCACATGATAAGGTCATTGGAAAGACAAGTGATGCTTTCATCAACCTGCCTTTCCCCAGTATCAGCACCAGCCTGAGCAAGGACTCGCTCTGTGCTCCTGTAATATACCGTGCTCTGCATGGTGCCAAGAACAAAAAGCTTCCTCACAAATACATTGAAGCTGTGTTTTTCCAACCAGTGCCTCAGCCACCAACTCCCATCCTTCTTGGCCCTGTCAGGTTCCAGTTTTGAACCATGAAACCCTTGGAAGAATTAAATTCCCAGTGGAGCAGTGGCATCTCTCAAGCAGCAGTAGCAGGCTGTAGTTACTGGCTATCTACCTTCTGCTTCCCAGCAGTTATAATTTACCTTTTGGACATCCTTTAGGGATCTCATCATTTTGTCTTTCTCTGCTGAGTAGTACTTGGTTGGGGCTCCACATGCTAATTATTCTGGAGACCATCAATCCCAGAAACTGCCTGGAGCCTGGGGTGATAAGTTGTAGCAGCAGCCAAACTCTCACTGGCCCAAATGGATCCAGTTTGTGGCTCAGGAAGGGTCATGCAGACCAATGGTTCTAACCATCACTAACACAGCTTCTTGGAAAGGTAGGGTTGGCTATTTGCCATCCTTTCACTGGGCCTTTTTGGCCCTGGCACCATTAACAGATGGGGCCAAGGAGCAATGCCTCAGCTAAACATCATCCACAGACTGCCCTGGACACTGACTAGAGCTCTCCGAGAACATCTGAAGGGAACAACATGCGCTGGCAGGGCTTACGTGCGCCGGCAACTGGGGATTGCAAACACATGCTTCAGCTATGCAAGAAATCTTTGACTTGTTCTGAATGCGATTCTGCCTGGGTTTCTTCCCAGGAACATTCCTGTTCTTCACAATTTACCAGTTGCAGGAAGGGAGAAGGGGGCGGGGAGAAGGATTTTAAGTGTAAGGGAGAGGAAAGGGAACAAATCTCACAGTGCTTTCCTGAGCCAAATTCCTCCAGAAGGACAGGGTGTGGAGTATGGACTGCAGAACTTGGCACAATCCTGAGAAAATATGAACTGCAAAATTAAAACCACTTTTAATTAGTCATTTGTTTTCATATAAAGAATAAGTCTCTGTTTTTCTGAAGTAATTCAGTGTCTGCTATCACACCAACCAGGCAGCCCCTGCCAAATGGTGCTGCGTGATAGAAGGCAAACATGGAAGTAGATCTCTGAGCAAAGACACGTTATCTCCTCCAGAAGACGGCAGTGCTGTTTAGATCTGCATTCTGCTTCCCGAGATAAAAGCCTCATTCCTAAGAGTCACAGCATACGTGAGAGTGTTGCAAATGTAGCCCTCGTAGGTGGGAGTGATTCGTCTGAGCTGGCGATGACTGATGAAGCTGGGTCTTTATTATAACACCTGCTATGTTACAAACGGGAGAAAAAGCTTGCGAGGGTGGAGGCAAGAGCTGTGCTTCTGCCCTGGAAGAAGTCAGAGGTGCAGGGTACCCAGCACTTCTCTCGATGGCTCAGAGAGATGGCAAGTCCCTCTCCTCATTGCCAGAAGCAGCAGGGATCTATCTGGGGAGGACCAGAGGCCACAGCATCTGCCGCACGCTGCAGCCATGGGGATGGGCTGGTGGGGGCCACTGGGCTGGGTGTCGTGGTGCTGCTGGGGGTACCCTTGACCAAGGAAGACATGGGCCGTGTCCAGGTTGGGTCACCCTGTGCCAGAGATGCCCCTGGAGATACGGTGTGAAGCTGGCTGTCAGCCAGGTCTCAGGGCTGCTCCCGCGCAGCAGCACAGACATGGCCTTTGTGCTTCTTTCCAGATGTGACCACCTGAAGTGTCTGCTTGTTCCTGAGAGTGTTGAGTTTCAGCCCAAGACGCTTCCAGGGTGGTCAATGACAGGAGTAGAGCTCCTATGCGGAGTTGCCCATGGCTAAGTTTGGAACCTGCTGAGCTAGACAAGCACTTCCAACAGGAGAAACCATTAAAAGAGGCAAGGTGTAACCTGATTCTACCAAACATGCACTCAGAGTAACCTCCATAGCTCAATTAACTATAAGTATATGCTGATAATTAATTGAATTTCACTGAGGTTTCCTTCTCTACATTGTGCGCCTACTGCATCACCTTCTTAAATTTATTGCTGTGTATATAATTCAATCAAGTGTACATACAGTGCCCACATAAGCTTAGTCACTCCAGACACCAGGGAGAGTATTATTTTGTTGTATTTGGCTTATACTTCTGCTTTAACACGGGGAGGGGGGGTGTAACTTCACTGAAACTGGTTATGCTACATTAGTCTGAAATCAGAGGAAAGCCCAGAATTTATAAATTATTTACAATGGAGGCATCACCCGTGTCCTGAACATGGATGTGGTTGGCTACAGCTGCCTTCCCGGTCTCCCAGTGGAAACAACAAAATAAAGGTAGGAAGGAATATTTTTTTTTTTTTAAATAATTCAACAATATCCTAAATATCAGCAGATTCCTGCTGCCTCACACTGCTCTATAGAGGCCTTCTGCTGCATATGCTAAACTAAAAATTGGTTGATATGAAGAAACAGATGCTCAAGAAGTATTTTTTTAACTCGTGCTGTTTGTAGTGTCAGGACAGTAGTTTGCTACTTGTGAGGGTCCCCTCCTTCACCTTTTATTGACTGTACATTCCACATTTTTATTGTTAATAGCCCGTATAGTGAAGGAAATGGGTAAATTATTTCCCTTTATCTTGCTTTTATTACTCCCAAATCACAGATCAAGTCACAGTGAGTGATGGCCCTTGTGATTTATGAACTGCAATTTTTACTCTTACTAGTCCTGGAAAGTGGGGAACCATCCGATGCCATCCTGAGCAGCTGTAGCCTGAGCATCAGTTGGCCCCAGTGAGCAAGGTGTGCATGGTGGTGTGAACTGGCCCACCTCAGGACGGGAGAGGCAATTGAATACCAGTGCAGGAGAGACTGGAGCTGCTTGCTGCACGTTGCACGTTAAGTTATTCATTTCCCAGAGGTGGGAAGTGGACTACCGCTGAGTGATCTGAAATCCAAATAATAGATTTTATTGCAGAGCTTAGAAGGTTGCTTAAGGAGAAGCAAAGAAAGACCCAAGGAATATGTGCCTGTCACTTCCAACACTTCTGGAGTGAGCCTGAAAAGAAGAGGGACAAAACTAAAAGAACAGTAATTCTGGATCTGAGCAAAAGAGGAGAGTCCTATGTTAGCTTATGCTCTCTTTGGAAAGCCCCAACCAAGACCTTCACTACACTTGTGATTAACTCTGAGATTTCCTGGTGAGAAGCTTTGATGGGAACGCTGGCTGGTGCCCAGCATCGTGGACACACTGCTACTTTGGATTAAGCAAAAATGAGCAGACTTTCTCAGTTCTGTTGCCCTCTGCATTCGCATAAGTCAGGGGTAGGAGGATTTCTTCCTGAATTTTAGGCCCCATATGACCCTTATGTTGGCTGAATGTGTGTGATGACTGAACCATTCAGCTCTCAGATAGACTTCACTTGTTCATGGCTTTGCAGCTCTCACAATCTCTGCTAACAACAAAACTATTCCAATTATCTGGCGAGATGACATCAGCCATACAATCGGCCTAGAGCCAGCATCAGCTCTCCTACAAAACAGACAGTTATTTCTTGTTAAGAATTATCATGTTCTTCATACGGAGCACAGTTTGTGTCAGTTGAGCTTCAGCGTGGTGAGGCCACTTTGCAGTAACAAAGCCGCTGAGCAGACGCATCCCTCAGTTTGCTTGGCGACCGGCTCTGAAATGATGTATCTGCTGATTGCTCACATACCACCACGTCCCTCTGCTTAGGTTTGTACAAACTTGGCTTACTCAAAACACGGCAGGGAGCAGTCAGGCTGGGAGGACCGGGAAGGATAAGCTGTTCTGAGGTGCAGAGTTGAGCTCCTCTGCTGCAAAGTGAAACGGTCCAGCAAAGGCCAAAAGCTGCTGGGAAATGACAGGAGGCTGAACTTCAGCAGTTATGGAAAGGTCAGTGGAGGATGCTCACACTGGAAAAGCCTGGAAAAAGCAGATGGGTATTTAAAACATTTTGAAAAGACTCCTGTTGAGGTGCTTTTTTCAGTGTAATAAATCCCCACAGGATTAACTACCTGCTAGTGATTATCCCACTCTGCTACAGGCATGTTTCTTCCTGAAGTGAGAAGTAGAATATTTTGTGTAATAATACAAATTTTGTACAATAATATAATACCCGGGGTCCTGCTGCTACAGGCAGACAGTGCTGCTGCAGTGCTGGTATCGTTTATGTCCATGTAATGCCTGAGATCTAGAAAGCACCAGAAAATGGACTGAGAGCTTCTCCATGTCGTGCTTGAAGTGAATTTGTCAAGCTCCATCCAGGTCCTATTTAGGCACCACTAGAGTTGTATGTCAGGTTCTTGGAAGTAAGAAAGGTGAAGGACCTTTCCATAAACTAGTGCAGAGCTGATCCCTGCAGAGCCTTCTATAGACAGCTAGGAAAAAAAAATAATCCTGAGCTGTTTTAATGTCCCATCAAAGCAAATTGGTAGTGTAAGTGCCTATCAAGGAAAAAACAACCAAACAAACCTCAAATGGGCCTTTTTTCTGACCTTTCCACTTGATAATGAAGGCCTGAAAGGTTCTAATTTGGCATGTTTTGTCCTAAGACTTTAATTCTCTCTCTCTTAGGACTGCTGGAAGACTTTGTGGACAGACAGAAAAGATGTCAGGCTGTATCAGAGACAGTAGAGGAACCTGCAGTTTTGTCTGCACAGAAATGGTTAAATCTCGGTGACAAATTACTCACTACATCGTGTTATAGGACACGCTTGTGCGTGGTCCTCTGGACACATTTCTTCCAGGACAGGCCTGCACCAACTGTCCAGTTCAGCCTGTACAAATGCACGAATGAGTTTGAATTATTTGCAGTCAGTTGACACCAAGGGAGCACTTCTGTGTTTCCATGTTTATGACTTGTGTAGACAAATCTGAGAAGGGAAGTGATTTGGATTAAAAGCTTTTTTTTTTTTTGCTTGATATTCTTAACAGCTGTCTCATCACAACACTTGGGAGAAAAACACCTTTTCATAAGGATTCCATAAGGATCTTTCAGCTGGAGGATGAAGCAATTTCCCATCTACATTTCCTGGTATCACTCCATGTGATCAATGAATAATTCTTCCTGATATTTTTTTTAATGTAGAAAGATAGTAAGCAGTAAATGAGTGTTAAAGAGAAGTAAGCTAACCCGGACTTAGCTCTGTCAGCAAGGGCTGGTTGGTTGTTCCTCCCGCGTTTCCAGCTCACCCTAACAGCTGTATTTTCCAGGTTTGAGCAGGTTACCCTGAGTAACCTGTATGTGTTTGACAAAGCATGATTATTACTTGTAACGTTTGAAGCTCAGTAGTCACTGAGAGATTATAAGTGGCTCAGGGAAGGTATTTTGGCACATCTCATCTAGTCCCCACGCATGTAGAGCCTTCTCCAGCACACTAAATCCATCGTCTGTTGGGTCGGAGAAGTACATAAGCTGGCAGAGCCCCAAAGTTATCTGCTCATGAGACAAGTTGGCCCAGGCGTGAAAGGAAGGAAATCCTAATACCTGCTCAGAGATGGAGTGCTGGCTGGCTGCTCAGAGGAGCTGGGCTCAGCCGCAGTCCTGCCTGGCCACTCTCCCACCACCCTTCCAGCCCTGCTGAAATCACTCTGCCCCAAAAAGAAGCGCGGGCAAGCGAGAGCCATGAGGCAATGGCTGTTGCTTAAGAAAATAGCATTGGTGCTTGGGGAGCTTTCCTTCCTTTCTAGAGTGTGCCATTTGTCAACTGATGTTGCAGCTAACCTGGCGGCAGCAAGAGCTGGAGAGGACATACTCTCCCCTCTTGCCTTCCCTGCTCAGCTTTCATTTAACTTCTTAAAGCAGGTTTGTCCATCTTTAGGGCAAAGCGTGTCCTGCACGTTTCTGAGCAAAGCTCAAGGCTGTTCCTTACAAGAGGTCTTCGCTCAGGCCCTTGCGACGAGTGCCGCTGGTTAATTCCTGCAGCCAGCCATGAGGAAATATTTCTCCTCTCCCCACCACCCTAGAAAGGCTTTGCATGTGGAACTTGTTAAAGAGTCGTCCGGAGCCTGTTTTTTAAACATAAGCCCTGAGTCAGGATGGGCCAAGGAAAACATACCAGTGTAGAATACACCTCATCAGCTCCACCAACTGCTCTGCCGGCACCGGCTTCACCGCGGCTGCGGCCAAACGCGAGCGGTGAGCCCGGGGACCGGTGTGGCTGAAAGGGGGACTCGGCACCACGAGCTGTGGCCACACCTGGGGCACGGTGAGACAGTGCCACGAAATGGGAGGGAAAAGGCTGATTTTCTTGGAAATCCCAAACACTTGGAGGTGCCTCAGCATGCGAGCCCAGCTGGCTGGCAGGGGATATGCCACGAGGGTAAATGCATCAGTGTGGGCGCGGCAATGGTGCCCACATGCCCTCGCCAGACTCGCCACGCAAAAGGGGGCAGCCCAAGGCCGGGACTGACCCCGCCACCCTCCCAGCAATGCCGTCCCCGCAGTTAGGCAAGTTTGCCGGGCGAGAGGCGCGGAGCCTTTAAGTGGGACGGGCCCTTTAAGGGGGGCCCGCCCTCCGGCCGACAGAGCCGACGCTGATCGCTCACCCAACCCCACTCCGCCGTCCTTCCTCGTCGCCCATTGGTCAGGCTGCGCTGAGGGTCCCGCCTTCCGGCGCTGCTAGCCAATGGGAGGAGAGCTCTCCGGGAGTCGGGGCTACGTTGGTGCGTGTGGCCGATGGCCGGCGAGCGGCGGGTCAGTGCAGGGGGCTTGGGACAGGGCCCTGCACGGGGGACAGGGCCCGGCAGCATCTCGGGGCGCGGGGGCTGAGGGGACAGGGGCAGGGCCGGGGTCCCGCCGGCGCTGAGAGGAGCAGAGCTCCCCGGGGCCCGGGGTCCC
>JAAGNO010027434.1:8513-20411 GCA_033439905.1 Ceryle rudis
CTGTCAGGGTCACAGAGCCTGGAAGGGGCTCCCCAGAGAGGTTGTGGAGTCTCCTTCTCTGGAGATTTCCAAGACCCGCCTGGATCTGTTCCTGTGTGACCTGTGCTGGATTGTACGGCCCTGCTCTGGCAGGGGGGTTGGACTCAAAGGTCTCCAAGGTCCCTTCCAACCTCTGACACCCTGTGATAGCTGTGATGTGTGGTTTAAATAGGTAAGTCTGTTTTGTGTGGATAACAAAGAGTTATTCTTACAGCTGTTTGCCACTAATGTGAGGTCAGAAGGGTTAAACTTTTTGGGTACTTACCAGTACTGGCAAGGAATTCATTTGCATGGTGAGAACTCAGAGTCTTGATGCTGAAGGTTGGTAGTCCCAAGAGAACTAGAGTGAGGTTCTGGCAAATGATGGGCTAGTGGCTATGTAAGCCCAGTAGAAGGTATTGGGAACACTCCAGGGAAGAGTCAGTAACATGCACTAAATATGTTTATAAAATGTGCCTCCCACAGATTTGTTTACCTCACTCTGCATTTATCTTTATTTTTTATTTTTTTTTTCCTCCTCACTGGTTGTGAAATGACAGCTGGATGAGATTAGAGAAATGGGTTGTGTACCTAAGAGATGCTGAGTAGCGTTACATTTCTGTACTTCTTGTCAGGAAATGAACTCTTGGAAAAACGTTTCAGAAACACTGAGGGAAACATGAATATATTGAGACCATACTATGTAGCTAAGTGGAAACAGAGAAATTGATTCTGTTTTAGACTGAAAAGTGTCAAGCAAAGCTTGGAACAAAGAGTCACCTTGTGATTTAGCAGGTCTGGCACTTTTAAATATATCTAGAAGTTTTCTTTCGAAGGTTAAAAAATATTTCTAAAAGCTGTTTTATTTTTGAAAGCAAAATGAAACAGGTCTGATCACTGGAGTTAATCAGAAATCTCATGATTTTTCATAAAAACAAGAATTCCACTCTCTTACAATGAAGTTGAATCCTGTAAATTTTCCTGTACTTCCCACTGGATAGCATTCTTCTTAACTTCATGTATCAAATGTTATTAAGAATGTGGCAAGCCTCTTAAACCCTTCCACACTTTCAAAAAGTGGCTGTGTTGATTTGGTTATATATTCTGTATGCAAGGAGTGTACACCACTTCGACACGCTCACTGAGAAAAGGTGCTGTGTTAATGTGATAATTAATATAGTTCTAAGTAATAGAAGTGGACTCTAGGAAAAAACAAACAAAACAAACAAGGAAACAAACCAAAACCAGAACAAAACACAAAATACAATCTTCATTTAAATAATGATTGGTGGCAGCTCATGATGATACAATAATTAATTTCCTGACTGGGAAAAAAAAAAAAAATTCAATATGTAATTGTAGATAATGTTCTTCAAGAGAAGGAAATAGTTAAGGCTTGATATTGGTAATGTAGCACAGACAAAATTCCTACTAACTCTATATACAGTTTCTATGAAAGGGTCACAGAACTGGCCCTAACTAGAAAGAAAGTATTGGAGAATTTTATATCAAAAGGAATCCTGCTCCCAGTACTCAGTAAGTACTTTTACCTAGGTAATTAGTACACTCTCTGTAAATCACAAATAAATATGCTTGATTCAATGACTCCCTTGGAACTTCTGTGGAATTTAAGAAAATTCTGATGCTTTCCTTGTTTAGAGAATAACCAATTACTACAAGAGCCTCACCTGCCCTTGAGTGCATCTGCTTATTTCTGGAGGCAGGACAAATGTGTTTTCCCTCTTCTAGTATGAACTTTTCTTATTTCTGACAGTGCATGTTTAAATTCCTTCTCAAATACCTAAGAAGTCGTCTCATTGCACAGTCCCCAGTTGCATAATTAATTTGTGGAGCAAGAGGCTGGGTGGTACAATTTATTTGGGATGGATCAGGGTAGGGGTGGGATTAGAAATAATTCCATGATTGTGATTTAATGCTTTACTACACTCTGAAGTCTCTCAGCTTTGGCTAGAAGACCAATCTGAAAGGGCAATTTTAGTTTTGTCTTTGGTTTTTTGTTTTTTTTTGGGTTTTTTTTTAGGGTGATTAGTAATGTGCCTCAAAGCAAATATTCCAGGCTCTGAGAGAATTAAACCCATTTTATTTCTCTTCCAGACTAAGTTACTAGCAAGTAAATCGTTCTTTCAGCTGAGAATGGAATTTGGCCCTTCTTAGCCCAGAAGGTTTGCTTTGCTTTGTTTGTGTCTCAGGCCTGGTAAAGACAACCATAAAATCATTTTCTTAATGAGCTGTAGGATAAATCTCCAAGAGAACTCTAGGATCTATTACTAGAAAAATCTCTGAGCAAACAATCTGGATTAACTAAAGTTGAAAATACAGTCTGTTGTTTAAAAGCTAATACAAAATGACTGGCTGATTAGCTGGCAAAGCAGATATCTCAGGTGAGTAATGGAATAAGCCATCTACCAACTGACAAACAAGATGACTGTACTTTGTGGATAAATTGACACTTATACAGAGTACTAATCCATGTCTGCTGGTTTAATTGACTAATGATCAAGTGTAACTCCAAATGTAAATAGTGCACAGTTAAATCTAAGCTGAGATACCACCACACACGAAGCAAGCGCTTCAGCTTCTCTAAAAGTTTGTGCCAGGCAGAACGCAACTCCTGCAGTGAATGTGCGGATTAGAGAAGGCTTGAAAAGCAATCCACTCATTGGTGGTAACAAGTTAAAAATCATCACCCCTACTACCTTTGAGCACAGGTTGCCACTGGCAAACAGAAGGGAGAGATGTGGCCAAGAGTGAAAAGGAACAGGATCCTTAACTAGACTGCAGCAGACTACAGTTTCCTTAGCTAAGTATTTATCTAGATATTGCAGTCACGCTTATTCTACTTCAGAATAACTCTTTCATAGGTATATGACAGGTTGTTATCAGAAACAACTGGAAATTTCATATACAACTTCAGAAAAGCATCTCTGTTTCAATGGGAAGTCGTTCCTTCCATTCAGTTATTAATGTCTGGCTGTTTGTCATTACATAAACAGGTGGGGTTGATGAATATGCAATGAGAAAGATTGAAGCTGCCCATTTCTCCTCAATATGGCCTCCTGCTGCACCGTCCACCTGCTTTGAATTTACTTCCAGAATGAAGCATTTTTCACCATTTGCTCAAGTGCTTTCTAAGGGGAGTCTCCATCCAGACCACAATTTGTTTTCCGGAGAATGCGGAATATTGTTCCCCAAACACACTATGCTATTCTGTATTACTATAATTGTTATTAATATAAAGTATTCCCCACCTGCACTAAGCAGCATAAAGGCAAAGCACACTAATAAATACCACCAGTTGATGTGTCGCAAAAATAATGTATTTTTTCAATATAGAAAAATCTCAGCTGAAACAGCTTTGCCTAAGGACTCGAGCATATAACCTTTTTGCTGTCAAATTCTTTACTAGTTGAGTAGGTCCTTTCAAATGAAGGAAGCTTCATGGATGAATAAAATGGGACTATGCCTCTGAATTAATGTTGAATCAATCTGAATGAAGGTTGTACAATGCAGCCCAAAAATAGCATGATAGAAAAGGAGTTAAATTAGATAGAGGAATAACACGTAGCTAAAATGACCCAGTTCAAATTTATATCATCAGACCAAGTAATATTTGGATTTCCACAGTTACTGACTTCTTAAATTACGATATTTAACTTGCAGTCTTGCAAATCATTATGATTTAGCATGGCAAATGTTGCATGGCAGCAGAGATGGAATTACATATCTGTACGTTTCAAAGCAGGTGATGGTTAACCCGACACAGAGCTGTAGTACCTCTCCTACAGCTCTCTGACATAAAGTCTGGCATGCCAGAAGAACTTGAATTTATGGAATCATACAGTAATCTAGGTTCAAAGAGACCTTCAGAGGTCATCTTGTGTAACCCACTGCACAAAGCAGGTTGACATAGATCGGACTCTTCAGACATCTCTCAGTCGAGCCTTCAACCATCCCCAAGGATGGATTTTATTAAAAAAAAGCCAATATCTTATTAGAAATCCAGGCTACAAAGACTGGGTTAGATGAGAAAGAAGAAATTAATACAGGACAAATAAAAAGAGATCAAATCAAAGATTTCTACATGAGAGAGGATCTCGCTGGGTTGCTTTGATTAGTTTTTTGTATCATATTTTAAATGACTTCTCACCTGGAATCTGTCCATAGTCTCCTTCCTTGTCTTTATGTATTAGTTCCTCACATCACTGTCTGCTGTTGGTTTTACTTGTGACTTCATCCCAGCAGAGGTGAAAACCCTTAGAGGACATCTGAACATGTCAATCAGTAAAACTAGTGCAGATATATTCATGCTGTTACTGTGTCTATAATCGGTTTCTAGAAGTCCATGACAATCTTGAGGTATATGGACCGGATGAAGAGTAGAGTCAGGATGCTGAATTTTAGAAGAACAGATTTTCAGTTGTTTAAGTAATTAGTGGTCAGGATGCCCTGGAAAAGTGCACACAGGGACAAGGTTACTGAGCAGAGCTGGCAGCTCTTTAACAAAATTTTTATTAGAGTGCAAGAGCTCTTGATTCTCACTTGTAAGAAGTCAGACAAGGAAGCAAGGAGATCAGCATGGCTTAGTAAGGACTTTTAGGTCATACTAAAGTATAAGAGGCAAATGCACAAGCAGTGGAATCCAGGACACATACCCTGCGAAAAATGGAGGGACTCTGCCTAGATGTGTAGAGATCAGGAAAGCTAAGGCACGGTTGGAGCTGAATTTGGTAAGGGATTTGAAGAATAATATGAAGGGCTTTTACAGCTATATTGTCCAGAAAAGGAAGACTGAAAAAAAATTACAGCCCCTAATAAATGTTGGGAGAATTGGTGACAATCAACATGGAGAAGGCTGAGGTGTTCAATTGTCCTTTTGCCTCAGTTACTGCTGGCAATTGCTCTTCCCGTGTCTCTCAAGCCCCTGATTCTTCAAGTGAGGGATTGAGGGAATGAAGTCCCTCTCATTTGAAGGTAGAAGACAGGATGTCTGGTGGAGTTTTACTGATCTTTAAACAAGCAACAGCAATAAATGGGTAGTTGGATTATAGGGGCGTACTGTGAAATTTATAACCCTGTAGACAGTGGTTATCTCTGGGAACAGGAAAACAGGATGTCTTGAGGCATCTGAGCGTGCTGAACAGAACCAGTTTTGTGGCAAGAATAAGAATTTTATGCTTTAGGTCACTAAAAGACAGGGTGATGAAGAAGAGAAGATGAAGTAAATGACCACCAGAGGTCACGAAAGACCAACAGAAGGAGAAAAGACCCTAACCCAAATTTTATTACGCATGCTCGGACTATGTAAATGGATTCCAGGAATCCATTAGCATAAGGCTGCCCTTTCTAAGAAACATAATGAATATGTGTGTTTAGTCTGCATATAAACTAGCTACCTAGCTTGCATGGGTACGCACATTTGGAGGAGTGATCCCCTCTGCATCCAGCACCGCAAAATAAAGAATGCCTGCTTAATAACTTCAGTTATTGAGTTTTTCACTGCGTCACATTGCAGGAGAATATCTTGTTTGAGACCACCCGAGCTACCTGAAGATATCTAAGTCTATGGGAGCTGATGAAATGCATCCCAAGGTTCTGAGGGAATTCACTCACATAGTTACCAAGTCACTCTTAATCATATTTCAAAAGTCATGGCAGTCAGGCAAAGTCCTCAGTGGCTGCAAAAAGGGAAACATCACACCCATTTTTAAAAACAGTTAAAAGGAGGGCTCTGGAAACTACTGACTAGTCATCCTTGCCTTAATGTCCAGAAGATTATGGAGGAGATCCTCCCGGAAGATCTGTTGAAACCTGTGAAAGAGAGGGAGGTGATCAGAGACATCCAATATGCCTTCACAAAAGGCAAATCATGTACATAGAAGGTGGCTACCAAGAAGATGGAGACTCCCCTTTTACAAGGAGTCACTTGGAAAAGACAAGGTGTGATGGGTACAAGTTACTCCTGGAGAGATTCTGATTGGTCTCCAAAAGAAAATTTTTCACCATGTGAACAATTAGACATTGGAATAATCTCCCAGGGGAAGTGGTGGATTCCCCTACACTGGACAGTTTTAAGACTCAGCTTGACAGGGTGCTGGGTCATCTCATTTAAACTATGTATATATATATACACAAGTAGTATGTTGTAAAATAATCAGAATTTCTAAAGCTGTTTAGCTTTATGTTGTTCGAAGTTGGTTTTAGGTGTGAGAATTTATTTTATGTTGGATTAAAGTGATGCTAATTTTGGGAATAGAACCTAGGGCCATGGAGATCCACAATCAAATGCTGTAACATTTAGATCAGATTTTCACTCCTCTTACCTTTTCCTGTCTCGATGGCTTTTGTATTCCTGGCTGCTCAGTGTCCTAGTTTTACCAGCTGACATGGACCACATTTTTAGCTAAAGAATTAATCTATGTGGTGGTTAGAGAACCCTCATTATGAGTAACGATTCCAAGAGTTCATGAATGATTTAGAACCAATTTTCTACTTAAAATATTAAACAAAGCTTAGGATGCTAGCTAGTGCCTGCTCATATCAAAGTGTTTCGGGAGTTTCTGGATAAACATCTTTTGAAAATTTCTTCTATGTATTTTTTACCTTGATACTTAGGTCCTGACTAAAGCTAGATCTGTTTCCGTGAAATAAAGAGAGAAACTTCTGTGGGAAGTGATGCACTTTTGCAAAAGGTATCTAGGAAGTCAAATCTGAGGGTAAATACAAATGCAACTCCAAGTTCAGTGTTCCAAAAATGTTACTGCACTGATGTGCTGCACATTGAGGTCAGAAATCTTCCTTGTTTAAGTGTTTGAATTTGGTGTATAATGAGGTAGTTATCCTTGTAGGAGAGGAGGACAGGAAGGTCAGGACTGGCAGTGATGTATGGAAATGAGAACTAGAGGGAAAGAGTAAAAAGCTTGAGGGAAAGTGTCTGTGCTGAGAGACAAAAGTCTAAGTTTATAAAATGGAACAATAAATCTATTAGAGTTGAAAGTGAGGAAATAAGGCTTAGAAGCTACAAAGAATTTCCTACAGTGTGATGTCATTCTTATTGAAATAATTTTGGTGAACCATGGGAAATGAGGTTTGAAACACTCTCTGAGATAAATTTTTGAGAACCTGGTAGGATGCAACTCAGTATTAAATCAAACCTGTAATGGTATTCTGAGTTCATTCAAGAAATATAAGTGAAATATCTCAAAGCTTACTAATTTGCTTGAGTACTCCATTCTCTTAGAGGAATAGGTAGTTTGATTATCTGTCTCAATTAAGGATGAAAATTACTTTGAAAACAAATTTCTTCCACAGGTTCTGTAACTTTAAATCCAGATCTTTCATTATAGTCCTCCTTACAGCCACAGAAAGGGTAGGAAGGCTGATGACAAGCAAAAGAGGCTAATCTCTAGAGTATGGATGGGTTACCTTTAGTGAGCATGTACTGGCAAAAGGAGGGTAACTTTTTACTTTGAATTTTTAATTAGTTGCATGGGTTCAACAACAGGGAAATGTACATTACTGCACTAGTGGAAAATGGTAATGGAAGGTACCTGGCTTTTGAGTGATTTGTGGAAACTCGGTGTCTAGGGACTGGATGAGGAATTTCGTATCTGTACAAGTGCTGGAACGTTTAGATTTGTACTCAAACTTTGCCACTGCTACCAGTCTCTACCAGGTATGTAGTTCTGTCACCTGCAGTTGTGATATTCCAACTTGCGTTGTAATCTTCAGAGCTAAAACTACACAAGAAAAAAATAGCAGATGGAGTCACATCATTTACACTGAATACTGCAGGAAAGGCAGCCAGATCACAACAGATCAGGGGGAAAAAATCCATTCTTGTCACTAAGCAGCAGAAGAAAAAATAAATCACCGATAGAAAAGGATTAATTTCTGAGGGACCAACTATTAAATGTAGCATGGAAATTGGAGTCTATCAGAAGTTTGCAGAATTTAACTTGACAAACTATATGCAACAGTGAATTATTACTTTAAACTCATAACCCAAGGCTGCAATGCAGGGATAGAGAAGGTAGAAATTAATTAATCAGCAATCTAAGCTGAGAGTAATATTCACTTCTAGATGCCTGGTGAACAGAAATAAGGACACCAAAAGGACTTACATAAATTATAGGTCACTGGAGAAAACAGCACTCAAATCTGTGAAGGTCTCAATGTTAAATGCAGAAATTGTGTAACAAGATAAATAACAAGTGTTTAATGATAGCAGAAAAACAATAATAACCTACAATCAGATGGATAATAAATTATGGACAGATGGTACTTGGAATCTGCAAATATTTCACTGTCCCATCTGCCTTCATCCATTGGAATAATTTTAAATTGGATTTCAGAAAAGATGCTTTTATCCCTTTCCCTTCCTTTTTTTTTTTCTTTTTTTTTTTTTTTTTTAAATTCATTATTAGCATCATGTTGTGTGAATCTGTTTCATGGTTTGTTATGATACATCACCAACAAGCCTTTGTATTGTGAATTTGCAGCACTGGAAAAAAGCCAGAATAATTTTGGGTCTGTACGTTTTTGTCTTTAAAAGTTTGTAAAGTGAAACTTCCTCAGTAAAGAGAATTTTATTGCAGAAAATATATTGGAAGTTTCACCTCAGTCAAGCAATGCTATGACTTTGAAAATAAAATAGATTTTCCCATCCAAATATATTGTATAAACATAGTAGATACCTTGACAAACAAATAGCATTCAAGGACAAAGTGTATATTCATATTCGTTTGGTGATGTTGTTAAAATTACCGGTAGATATTTAACTTAACAGGTCACAAATGGAGAGTAGGATTTTTTCTGAGTTGTGGTTAAAGCACAATTTCTCTCTCAAAAGTCTAACATGAAACTTGGTCTTTTTTTAGCATCTTCTTTTTTATGTTTTCATATACATTGTTGTTCTCAGCTTGAGGATGCTGAAATATCTCTCTTAACCTGAATCTTATTTAAAAGGAAAAGGAAAAAAAAAAAACCAACCCCAAAAAACCCCCCACATATTCTAAGAGTTTTTACAAGGGTATAAAACAGTACGAGAGGGTCCTTTCTTTGTAATACCACTATCCCTTGCAGGCAGGAGGGGAAGGAAAGAAAGAGAGACCTTCAACTCATTTGAAGCAGGCTGTCCATCAAAGACACCTGCAGTTCCTCAGACAGAATCATTCATCACCACCATCCTACTAGAGGAGAAAAGGGGTTTTATAAGCAACTTAATGAGCTTAATTCCCAAATCTGACAGAGCTTAGCCCCAGGTAGCTGAGCTCTGAAATGGTGGTCTTAAATTTAACAGCTTTATGACATTCTATCTTTTTGTAAGGAGTGGGTGGGGATTGGAAGAGATAATTGCGAGGGCATCTGTTTTGTTCCTGTACCATTCAAGAACAGCAGATAGTGTTAAGGGTCAGTTTTCTTTGATTTATACACTCGTGCCAAACGAATATGCTAATATCATATTTAAATCAAGGCATATGAATCTGCATACTGTGGTGTTCTATGTCCCATTGAGATCTTCAGTGCCTCAATGTTCTGTGTTCTCCTTGTGCTTCAGTTTCAAGGGCTTTTTAACCCCTGAAAGAATTTGTTATGTGAGTTCCATATGGAAAGGGGAAAAAACCAAAGCCAGTTTATAATAAAATAAGTAAAAGAATTATTAACTTTTCACATGTGAGACATAAGACGAAATCTATGACATTTATATACCAAAGAAATTTGGGTAGATGAACTAAATTTCTGAATTGAAAGATTCAGCCATATGTTAATGGATTTCTAATAAATTTGCACAAATGTATTAAACAATACAAAATAATCAGGAAGCACGAGACATCAGTGGGTAAGGTGTGGGTTTTTCCCAACGATTTGCTTTTTTTTTTTTTGAGCAAATAATGTGGTTTAGACTTTAAGCAATGAATGGTAGGTTTGAATGAAAGGTAGTAAACAATATTCTGAAGTGGTTCCATTTGTAAAAGTTTTGCAGAAGTGTCTCTATTTGGTGAAAGTAACATTATACTGGTGTCCCAAAGCATTCAAGTCACTAACACTTTCGCATGTCGGGTCTGAGGAGACATCACCCCGTGGAATGAGGGAACAGTAATTAAGGAAAGTCATTGTGAAAATCAAAACAAAACCCAAATCAAACAATCAATCAAACAAACAAAAAACCACCACCCCCCAAAAAAAACCCAACCAACCAACCAAAGCAAACAAAAATGTATTCAGTTATGGTTTGAAAGAAATCCAGTTAGAGTTCCCTATATTTGCATCCACAATTCACAAGGTGCAACTCTAGAAAATTAAACCATCAGGAAAAAAAAGTAGCCTACTTGCAAAGAAAAGAGGTGTCAGAAACATAAAAGGAAGTGGATCACAGGAGGTAAGATGACTTAGGGAGAATTAAAAGCATTGAAAACCCAAATGAAGAACTAAGGATATTGAAACTGTGATAAATTGAAGACTTAGGAAACTCAGTGGAGATAATAAGGGAGACTTGTTTTGGAGGGAGTTTAATATAGCTGATAATGAAAGAGGTGAGTTCATTTTTAAGGCAATAGTTGAATTCTTATATGCTGTTCTGAATAATGAAAGACAGAATGTTAATTTGGGGTTGGTCCAGAAGTGGATTGTAAGAGACCATTAGGAGTAAGTTTGGTGTAAGATTGTGAATCAGTGTCTTTCCTGCTGACACGTTGTGTGATCTTCTGTGGCTCTCAAAGTTCATACTCTGTTTAGCTTAACTGTGCTATCTTGGTCAGTATTTACTTATTTTGTGGTTATTTTTGATACGTAAGTATAAGTATGTAGAGACTCTTCTTCCAGAGGTTCCAAATACTGGTGGCTTCCTCTGAGAATGCATGCCTCAGTCCCTTCAATATGTGCATATGAGAGCTTATTTTCTAAATACTTGTTAACATTTTTGCATATTTACACATTATCAATGAGTAGAAGTAGCAAAAGTCCACTATAGTTTCTATTCTGTCGCCCTGCCAGCACCTTCTTCTGTCAAAACTACAATACTTCTCTAAGATCCAGACCATCTTGTCTTAGAATATCTCCCATCCTCCTAGGAACAATTATGGTCATATCCTGAAGCCATAATATTGAAAGAGATCACAGAACTTTTCCACATTTTTGCCACATGCTACACAGCCTCTCCAATAGATAGATTGGACTTAAATCTCTGGTAGTTTTGACTCATCTCGCCGCACTTTAATTTCATGTACCTGTTTCCTTGCTATAAAAGACATCTGACTTGTGTACGTGCTAGTGTGCATTCATCATATTCGCTTAATAACACTAATTTAGTTTATTTCACCATAAGCTATGCTATTTTGGTACAGTGCTCCATTTCACACCCTCCTTTCTCTGTGATAAAAATCTGCTTTCCGTCTCATTGTCTTTCAGTGTACGAAAGACTAGTTAGGATTTGACAGAAGATGTCAGTCTTTCTCCTTACCACCTTGTTTAACTCCCAGCTATTAAATCTTAATAATGCTGATCTTACTGTTATAAAGAATATTTCCTTGAAATATTTTCCCATTTTTATAATAGTTCTAATTTTTGATGATGACAAACCTCCGTTCGCTACTTCATTGGTAACGCTTCCATTTTGTCACTGGCTTTTCTCCCCCAGATAGATATATGATCATTCTTTTAAACTGAGAGAAATACTTTAAATCGTATTTTGAAACGTCTCTTCATGATTTAAGATGTAGGCTATACTCCTGAGTATAGAAGAGAATCGTGTCAGTCTTGTTTAAAGTTCATATTTATGTCAAGAGGGCAAAATTAAACCTTCTTTGACCTGCATTTCTATAAAAAATACATTAAAAACAAAACCAAAACCAAACAACCCCC
>JAAGNO010027434.1:20511-34690 GCA_033439905.1 Ceryle rudis
AGAGGGCAAAATTAAACCTTCTTTGACCTGCATTTCTATAAAAAATACATTAAAAACAAAACCAAAACCAAACACCCCCCCCCCAAAAACCCAAAACTAACCAACCAACCAAAAAAACCAACCCCCAACCAACTAAAAAAAACAAACAAAAAAACCCCAACAACAACAAAAAAACCCTGAGCCAAACCAACAAACCAAGCTTAATAAATAGCAGGGTTTGGAGTTTTGTGGGGTTGGAATTTTATAAGCATTTTTATTCTCACTGTTTTAGATTTAAGGCTGCTCAACAGGAATAATGACTACACACCAGCCATTCTGATATTTTTGTAGTTTTTCAGATAAGCTGGTGAATCAGTTGGTTGAATTCTATGGAATGATATGCTGTAAATATAACAATTCATCTTTACTCATTTCATTTGCTGTAATGCTGCAACAAGATTTCTTTGCTTTGGAGACTCTGGGAACAGGCAGAGACAGGATGGTATTTTATTAGCATTTATACACTTTCCACTCCTATCATTCTAGAAGCTGAACATGTATGAGAAATCTGTTTATTGACTAATACCATGTATTTATATTTTTAGTCTGGTTTGTGTTTAAAAAAAGTGTCAGATACATGGTACTTTTTTTCCAGTCTTATAATTTTATTTTTTTTTTTCTTATTAGCCTTCTGGGCTTTAATTTATACTTAAAATAGTAATCAATCCTCATTCTATATATAAAAATAGGTGCATTACCTTTCTTCTTTTAACTCATTAAACAGTGTTAAAATATTTCCTATTGTTATTTTAGAGTAGTTTCCTCATTCTTTACAGACTTTGGAGGATAACAAGGGGACTAGTTTTTTGGGAGCCAAATGTGGTCTGCAGTGCATTGATCCCATGCATGATGCTTCTGAACTGTACCATGACACCTCTTTATTTTTTCTAAAAATAAGCTTTCAAACACAATCAAAATGTGAATAGTTGTAAACATTTCCATATAATGTGATCCTCATCAAGTAAAAATCACATTTTGTTTCCATTTTATAAAAGAATTAGTCAAGATAATCAACTCGTGCAAGTCAAGATAGCTTATGTGGATGCACAGCTAAGCTTACAGATTTCTGGTCACAGAATGTGATGGACAGAAAATACATAAATGGGTTTACTAAGAGCTGAATTCATAGAATGTAATCATTATGGTTGGAAAGGGTCTCTATAGGGTCATCAAGTTCAACCTTCATCCTAACATCTCTCTATCCACTAGACCAGACCCTCAAGTGCTACATCTACTCATTTTTCAAACACCTCCAGGGATGGTGACTCCACCACCTCCCTGGGCAGCCTGTTCCAGTGCCTAATGCAGATGTAATCTTCAGGCAGGGTTATAAATGATGGAGACAGTACTCTATCTTGACCTGGTCTTGAACTTTTTCTCTATTTGATGTCAGTGGTCACTGTCAGATGGGAGATTGGGCTAAATGGATACCTGGGAGGTCCAGTCCATGGAGGACTTTTCTCTCCAGTGCAGTCAAGGTAAAAGCCAGATAAATGAGTAGCTGCTGATGCCATAAGACCTGGAATAGGCAGTGGCACAGTGGTAGCCGGACACTCAACTATCCCTTGGTGAGTGTCCTTTGTGATAAGGAAATCCCTCACCCTACTCCCAACCTCTCCTCTGTATTGCAGGAGAAGGTTTGACACGCGATATGGTCAACTACAAGTTTAGTTTATTGTTCCGCTCCAGCTGCGTAGATCAAGCACAGGCTCACTCCATAGGAATCCTTGGACTGCACCAGTCATGTCGTTAGATGCTCAGTTGTCCTTTTCCTCTATCTCTTGATCCCTCTTTTCAGTGTTGTTGTACCTCTCTTTCTCGGTCCTTGTCTCCTCACAAATAAACACTCATCCCTAACAACTTTTTCCTTATCTGACCCACTTGTGCTACAACAGTACCCAAATTCAGTATTTCTGAAAAGATTACCTAGGTCATCTTATCCTTACATGGCATTGCTGGTACAGTTACCTAGTCACAGTCGGTCTTGCAATGTTGTACTCTCCAGAAGGTCCCCAATCCTTCCCTCCAAGTAGTACCTATGCAGTTTGACTGTCTCTTCCTTTGACCTGTGAAATCCAGCCAACCCTTGTGGCACTAAGTGTAACTTGTGTCATCATGTCACTAGGTTATTTTTTATGTCTAGCAGTTTCATATCCAGTAATTCACCATCCTCAGGCCAGCTAGCTCAGCCTCAAGCCCAGGAACAAGTTCCCCAGTCATTTGCCTGTAATCCCAACAGAGTCCATTACCATTTTTTCCCTCACTCAGTTTTTTCAAAATTCTTCTTAAGAGATTAAGTAGGTGATATTATTTATATATGATTGTTAATTTAATTGGTCCCACCAGCTTTCCAACTTAATAAAGTGTTAAGAACAGCATTTATTTATTATTTTTTTCTGTGAATGGTGTCTTAGCGAAGGCTAGATTGGAAATTTCTCTTTTATATTGGAAGGGCTATGTTTAATTCCAGTTAGTGGAATTATATGCTCACCAGTGGAAGCAGCTCAGGATTGAATATCCATGCACATCTGCTTTCTGCATTAGTTTACCAATGTTGGAGAAATGTCAACAGTGGAGAAAATGTTAATGACAAACAAATAAGAAAAGCAAAGAAATTAACAGTCATGCAAGCTTTACTTTATATTTGCGTATGTCAATATTTATACTGTGACCATTTCCCCTTAACTTCTCCCCTCAGACTGAGCAAGAAGAACTGATATATGAAAATAGGATAGGAGATAAGTTATTAAAAATTTTACTATATACTTCATTCGATCTCTTTGTCAGAAGATCTTAAACATGCTAAAAGTTTACATAGTTTTCATAGTTTCTTTTACATAAAAGAAGGAAGTTGCTAATTACTTAAACTCTTGGCTTAAGAGTAGCAAAGGGTGAAGACTAGAACAGCTGAGGGAGAATATAAGTATTACTTAAGCCTGCCCCATCCCCTTCTCCCAGAGATCTCTCACAGCCCATGCTTAGAAGCTGGCTATTGGCCCAGGCTGATCTTTCATCTAAGACTGTACTACTTGTAATATTCTTATGGGATAGAAATAGTCTTTTCCTTTACATGTAAGCTTCTTTTTGTTAAATAGTCTTTGAAATTCCCATTAAGGATGGTGTCTAGAGAAAGGATGTTCAGCCAGATGAACAGTCAGGTGGTTAGAGTTTTTTTCCCCTCTACATTAATTGTGATCATTCAAATATGGGACAGGAAATGCAGCATGCAACTAACCTGGACAATGATCACAAACAAAAGAGCTTGATTTCTAGAAAGGTTACATTCCATGTGAAAAAACCCTACGGCTTTTGAAGACACTGAGAACAAATTTGAAAAACAAAGAAGCAGAGAAAAATTGTGAACTGATTTTTGGCAGGTGAAAAAAAATAAAAAGGAGAAATGATCAGATAACTTGTTTGGAAAATATTAATAAATCAGGAATCAAAATTAAATGACAGACAAAATGAAAGGCACAACAATCTGAACTTTATTGTTGAAAGCCTTACAGTATGTTTTAGTCTTCTGTACATCTGTAAAGTTCTTATTCATCAATGTAAATTTTCTTTCTCAGATTCCTATCTATTTTTCTCAGATTCCTATTTATTTTTACTCCCACCACATTTGAAACACAAAAGCAAATGCCTCTTACCATACTTATGATTAAGAGTGTAACTTCTGTCACAATTTAATTCTACCATATTACCATTGCCTTTCAAAATAATCTTAACACTCTCAATATGCTTTTGCTCACAAGATACACTCTTATTTTGAGCAGCCCGTCTGCTAGTGCAATTCAATGGGTCATCTTCAGTAGAACATTGGCATTAAAATAATCAAGCTGAGTTCTGTCCATGTTTGTATGTATGAAGATGGGATCTGCGAGAGAAGGATTTTTTTGTGAGCCTGGAGAATCAGCCCTGTTTAAACCTTGCTTTCATGGCAGTGTTTCAAGAATGTTCTTTAGAGAACAAGCTACGAAGTGAAAGTTGAATTCCATGAAGAAATTCTGCTGAATGGGTCTGTCATTGCTTCTTCAAGAAATATCCAGCATTTGGAATCTTTTATCTTTATTAGATGTCTTTAGATGCGCCATTTTCAATAACCTGTGAACTAGACATATATTGTAGAGTGTAGAGCTGTCTTAAATTCTGTAATAGTTCAGAGTAGATGCTTTTCATTCTCTCTGAATGCCTTAAAACGAACTACAGATCTTTCATCCTTGTTAACACTTCATGTCCTGTTTAGTACATAGAGCAAACCAAGACAGAATAATTAAGCCTTGCTGAAGTAACGATTAGAACTACCTCTGACAGCAGCCAATAATCAATGTCTAGCAAGACATGGATCTCTTGGAGTGAGTCCAGAGGAGTCCCACCAAAATAATCAGAGGGCTTGAACAACTTTCCTATGAGGACAGGGGGTTGTTCAGACTGGACAAGAGAAGGCTCCAGGGAGACCTTATAGTGGCCTTTCAGTATTTAAAGGCAGCTTGTAAAAAAGATGGGGACAGTCTTTTTAGCAGAGCCTCTTGTGACAGGACAGGGGTAATGGTTTTAAACTAAAAGAGGGTAGATTTAAACTAGATAATTTTAATTTTATTTTTTTTTACAGTGAAGGTGGTGAAACCCTGGCACAAGTTACCCAGAGAGACTGTAGATGCCCCATCCAAGGAAATGTTCAAGGTCAAGCTGGACAGGGTTCTGAGCAACATCCTGTAGGTGAAGATATCCCTGCTTACTTCAGGTAGTTGGACTAGATGACTTTTAAAAGTCCCTTCCAAACCAAACCATTCTATGATTCTATAAATATAAGAGCATAAACATTTACAGATATTTTCTCAAGCGGCAACATTTTGTGGTTCAAATTTACATATACTTATGATAATATCTTCAGTTTTACTAATCATGAATTATCTTTCTTCTAAAAAATTATCTAATTTCTTTCTGAAGTCATGTAATCTTTCAGTAATCAAGTTGCATGTGGGAAAGAATTCCATTTCTTGCCATCATGTGAAGCAACTGCCACTTAGTTGAATTTGTACACTTTCTCAAACTGGAACGTCATACACTATTCACTTACTGAGTGCTATTCATGATTGTTTAGACTTCTATAACACTTATTTTTCATATTAAAGCATCCTAGTCTATCTAGATTTTCCTTCAGTGAAGGCTATAGCTGAATTAATCTTAAGAGGTCAGTGGCGTGCTAATGCCCAGATGGTAGCTTTGGGAAGTGTAATTTTCAGGCACTTCCAGTTCTTCTCGTGAATCATGTTCGTTCCCTCTCCCTATGCAATGACATTTCTATGTTCTTGTCCTGGCCTACTGCTTCTGCTTTCTATGCAGCCTCTTACACTCCAAAATTCTGAGTTTTGAGGACCATGTAAGCTGATTTGTTCAGGCTAACAGTCTACCATCAACAGGACTCCCAGTGGCAATCGCAGGACTAGGAAAAGTCCTCTCTGCATCAAACAGAAGTTTTAAGGATCCTTAAACAGGTTCATCTTTTGCTTCTGCTTAAAGAAAGCCATCATTGGAAAGACAAAGCCCAAAGGAACAATGTAATGATCAGGTTACACAATTCTGCATCCTTTCAGATGTATTTTCACTGTGCAGAAATGAAACCAGTCTCTTCCTCTATTTTATAACACACATCACTTCAGAACAAATTCCATTGATTAGTCTGCCACAACTTGACTTACAAAGTTGCCTCTATACTCACTTGCCTGAAAACTGTCTCTCTGCTTCATCCTAAAAGAATACTCACCTCTCACTGTCTCAGACTTCTTTTAAACCTGTGTAGGTCTGTTAAACAGGAGGGAAAATGAAGACTACGTCCCTGCTGGGGAGTCCATCTGTCAGGTGGTGATACAAATTAACTCTGTATGAAAGTAGAATTTTTCTTCCCTGGTGAAGAGTAGTGAATTTTCAGACTAAATATAAAATTTAGTTTCCTTTATGTAATGCTGAGAGTAGTAGCTTTTTTTTTTTTTTTTTTTTAGATTTTGTTGCTGTTGTTGGTTTATTATTTTTAAGGTGCCCGTGTGGTTTTTAAAACGTGTAGGCAGACATAAGATGCTTAGAAGTTAGGCACTTAGTTCTGGGAGAACAATTCATAGCATGCTAGGCATCTATGAATTCATCAATGCTAGGCATCAATGTTCCAGATACATCATATGCAGGACTGTAAAGCTCTGACATGCAGCTCATCTGAATTGGCAAAAAACATCCGAGACTCTTTTTCAAGCAGATCTTAGGTATCTCCCTAGGGCAGAGATTACATTTCTCTAGGACCAAGGTTCAGTCCAGCAGAGTCTTAGCACCACTTCCATCCCTGAAGTACCCAGCACCTCCCTGGGAATGGATTTCTGGTAGTTCTAACCCTTGTTCTCATAGTTATTTAGTCTTTAATACAGTGACATTTCCAATTTAAAATAAATTAAAGGCCCTGGGATTTGATACTGACAAATAACTGCCTCAAATATTGAACATTTCAAGATCTTAAGGATGTGAGGCTTATTTTTCCTGAATTTCTTTCCTGAACTTAGATTTCTAAGTTTCACCTGCAGTACCACTGATTGTTCAAAGGTTCTGCTGCATACCTGCCCAACTGTTCTGAGAAATACAGATGAATAGTAGGCAATCTTTACCTGTGACTTCAGGCATCCAAATAACTAGAAAATTACTTTCAGTGTTTCACTTGTTTATAATAAGGTTATCTATTTCAAAGCATTTCCTCTCCCTGCTTTTATGACAGTTGGTCTTTTTATTACCTGAATTGTTACGCTATAGAGTTATTCATCTTTATATTGCATCTGAAGAAATCCCCCCCAAAAAAATATAAAAAATCAGGGTTCTATTTTTTCCCATCACCATAGTTGCTTTCTTTTTCTGGAGGGAAAAATTGAACTTCCAGAGATCTTGCTAGCCATAAAACTGCTGAAGCAAGGTCAAGCATTTCAATATGGAGATAAAATGATAATAAATGGGGGGCATTGTCCCACACTCAAAAATTTAGGCACTACATCAATATGGGATCATTCTCTTCTTGGTTAAAATCATCTAGTAATTTCTGACTATATTCATTGCCTAAGGACATATTTCCTTACAGTTAAATATCACTAGCTGTGCATTTTGATAGAAGAAATGGAGACTACAATTTATAACCTACACAATAAGTGAATAGAAAGTTGCCCCATAGAAGACTATATAAAAATCCAATATTCTCTTTCAACTACTTACGCTGAATAGTATTGGAGGAAACTCTGATTGGAATTCTAATGCCATATATGAGCTTATTCATTCTTGCTGCTTTAAGGACATAAAAACAATGACATATTGACATTCAAGGCAATACAAGATAAATACTGTGCTGGCCCCAGTAATTTAAGGAACACACGAATAAAATGACCAATGTCCCCCTGATTTTACTATTTAAATAGAAATCTCTCTAAGGCCTCTGGAGCTTTGTATCTCCAACAACACTCTCTCCAAGTAAACTATGTGTTAAAAGAATGAAGGACAGAAAAAAATTGCTTCTCTTGCAAATGCTTATGTAAAAATTATACATATAGGAAAAAATGTCTCATTAAAAATAGAATTAAATGCATTTTGATGGATGTTGTGATTCAGAGAAGAAGTAAAATAATTCTGGAATATCTAGGAAAACAAATTAAAAAATCATATAGGGACAATTGATTTGGAGAGGCGGTGGGCAACCAATTTGGCAAAAGTTCCTAAAAACATGGTCAGAAAGAGCTACAAATATCAGAAAAAAAAAAGAATTATAATGGGCTGCATGTAGAATCATCAGCACGTAGGAAGATGTTTTCATCTCTTCCTACAAGTATAGAAACAGACCTATAGGGTAATACTATGAGAACACTAGAATACTAGAATTCCCATACATATATTTTATAGTGGAAGGAAATGTTGGAAAATTGTAGAATGTCACAAACATTCAGAGACACAAAAAATATTTAACGTTACCTGAGAGCCTTTAAGAGATCAATGTATTTATCTCAACAAAAGGAGAACTGAAGGATTATTTGATCATGAATTCTACAGGGAGAAAGGACAGGATATTAAAGAACTCTTTAATTTAGCAACAAACAACACCATGGGAACAAGAAATGTAAGAATTCAGGCAGGCAAAATGAAATTACTTATCAGACATGTTTTTGTTTTGCACACAGGGTGAATATCCACTAAAGTAAACAGAATTCCAGAATCAGAGAATATTTGTGGTTGGAAAGGACCTCCTAGAACACTGAGTCCAACCATTCCCATAACAAAAAAAAAAACTAAAAACCACCTAAATTCCCTGATCAAACACAGCTTCAAAACCACAAAATAACCCCCTAGATGCCTGCCACCAGAGCATGTCCTGAAGCACCAGGACTACTCATTTCTTAAATACCTCCAGGGATGGTGACTCAGCCACCTCACTGGGCAGGCTGTTCCAGTGCCCAGCCACTCTCTCTGTGAAGAATTTCTTCCTAATCTCCAATCTAAACCTCCCCTGCCACAGCTTCAGACCATTTCCTCTGGCTCTGTCAGTAGTTACTGAGAGGAAGGGGCCAACCCCCACCTCTCTACAGCCTCCTGTCAGGAGGTGCCCCCTCAGCCTCCTCTTCTCCAAACTAAACACACCCGGCTCCCTCAGCCTCTCCTCATACGACTTGTTCTCTGAACCTCTCACACCCGTTACCCATCAAGGTAAGGGTAGATTACCCATATCTCAATAACAACAAAGCCAGAATGAATGCTTCTGTGGAAAATCCCAGTCAGTGGGTCAAAGTTGTGGTCTTGACATCAAAATTAGCCTACATGATCTGCCCCAATCACTTGTGTCCTTAAAAACAATCCTCTCCCATTTGCAGTTCTACCTTGCTTTATCCAATACTATTGTCTTCCTATACTTTTAACTCATATCTTTTAAATACTGCTACTATTCAAGCTAATGTATGAACAGTGATAGATGCTCAAACAAGGGGGGAAATTATCTTGGTATGTATCCTCTAATTTAGATATGTAGAAATACTCTGCAGTCAGGTGAAGTTCCCACAGATTGGAAAGGGGAAACATAGCCCCCATTTTTAAAAAGGGAAGCAAAGAAAACCTAGGGAACTACAGACCAGTCAGCCTCACCTCTGTGACAGGTAAAATCATGGAGCAGATCGTCCTGCTATCTGTACTAAGGCACATGAAAAATAACGAGGTGAACAGTGACAGCCAGCGTGGCTTCACTAAGGGCAAATCATGCCTGACTAATTTGGTGGCCTTCTATGACAGTTACAACTCTGACTGATACAGAGGGACCTTGACAGGCTTGAGAAATGGGCCAATGCCAACTGCATGAGGTTCAACAAGTCAAAGTGCAAGGTCTTGCATCTGGGCTGGGCCAATCCCAGGCACAATTACAGACTGGGTATAGAGTGGGTTAAGAGTAGCCACGAAGAGAAGGACTTGGGGGTGTTGATTGATGAGAAGCTCAACATGAGCCAGCAGTGCACTCATGAGGCTCAGAAGGCCAACCGTATCCTAGGATGCATCAAGAGGAGTGTGGCCAGCAGATCAAGAGAGGTGATTCTCTCCTTTTGCTCTTGTGAGACCCCACCTTGAATACTGCATCCATTTCAGGTGGACCCACCATAAGAGGGACATAGATCTGTTGGAATGAGTCCAGAGGAGGCCACAAAGACAATCCAGGGGCTGGAGCACCTCTGCTACGAGGATAGACTCAGGGAGATGGGATTGTTCAGCTTGGAGAAGATTCCTGGGGGACCTTGTTAACTGCCTTCCAGGAAGGCTGGAGAGGGACTCTTCACAAGAGTGTCCAGCGATAGGATGAGAGGAAATGGTTTTAAACTGAGGGAAAATAGGTTTAGATGGGATCTTAGGAAAAAGTTCTTCAGTATGAGGGTGGTGAGACTCTGGAATAGATTGTCCAGAGGGGCTGTGGATGCCCCCTCCCTGGAGGTGTTCAAGGCCAGGTTGGATGAGGCCTTGAGCAACCTGGTCTAGTTGAGAGGTGTCCCTGCCCACGGCAGGGAGGTTGGATTAGATGATCTCTAAGGCCCCTCACAGCCTAAGCCATTCTATGATTCTATAATATGGATAAATGCATGCACTTAGAAGCTGAGATAGCCTAAGGAAGTTAAACAAAAACATGAGGACATAATTGTGAGAATCCAGTAGATTGCACAGAATAACAGAGGTTAACACTAAAAAAAAAAAATCTTTCTGATTATTTAATTCCACTATTTTCTACAGACAGTACTCAACTCCAGGAAACAACATCTTGTAGTTGTTGCAGTTGACCTGCTACCAGGTCAATACATACACGTAACCTCATGTGTTGGCATGAAGGGACAGATGTTCATTGCTCCAGTCTCACTACACTCCAAAAATATGAAAATATGAAGTTGAATGCAAAGTCAACACACATTCCTCCCCCAAAAAGCAGAATCATAGAATGTTTTAGGCTGCAAGGGACCTTTAGAGGTCATCTGAGCTGACCTCCCTACACAAGTAGGGACATCTCTACCTAGGGCAGGTTGCTCAGAACCCCATGAAGCCTGACCTTGAATGACTCCAAGGATGGGGCCTCCAATACCTCTCTGGGCAGCCCATTCCAGTGGTCTATCACCCTCCGATTAAAGAACTTTTTCCTAATATCCAGTCTAAATCTCTCGTTTCCCAATGTAAAACCATTGTTCCTTGTCCTATCATTACAAACCCTTTTGAATAGACCTTCCCCTGCCTTCATGTAGAACCCTGCCCTTCAGGTACTGGAAGGTCACTATAAGGTCCCCCCAGAGCCTTCTCTTCTCCAGGCTGAACAGCCCCAATTCCCTCAGCCTGTCTTCATAGGAGAGATGCTCCATTCCCCTGATCATCAACCAGCAGCTCATGACTCAGCCATGCCGGTCTTTTTCCCTTCTTGCCTGATTTCCTGCACGTGGGCATTGGGAGCTCTTGCACTCTCTGGAAAGCCTCCATAAAGATCTGCCAGCTCTGCTCTTTCCTTAAGCTCTGAGGACTGCCTCCCAAGGGGTCCTGTTGAGCAACTCATTGAAGAGCTGGAGGATTTCGCCCACTGCCCCTGCCATGTACCAGCCTCTGCTCCATCTCATCATTTGGGCTCCTCTCTATGGCCTGACAGGGGCAGGACACTGCAGCCCTAGGATCCTGGGTGCTCATCAGTGGGTGTTTTCATTAATTAAAGACCATAAAATATCTGAAATTATGCCATTGAGAATATGGCAGCAAAGAACATTTTTGAATGTACTGATCTGTTGTCACTGATGGAAAGCCATCCTTTTAGCCTAAATTGAAGAGGCATAACCAAGGTGTTTGGAATCACATCCCTGTGTCTCATCAATTAGATGGTACTACCGGTATTAAATAAGCTAATAAAGGCATGGGTATTTTTTGTAATTATGGTACCTACACATTGTGGTATCTTCCTATAGGATCAGTTTCTAGACTTGCCAGCAGTTACATAGGAAAAGGAAAAGACACTGTGTCTGCTTCTAAATGTCATACCTTCACTGTGTGAGCAACTCATGACACTGAGGCTATTCAGGTTTAGAGCAGAGCTTCTTATTAGATAGTAGACAGTAATACTTTTTAACAGTACCACAGTGCAGAAGACTCAGCCAGTGCCTAAATCATGTGAGACATTTCTCCCAGCAGTAGTATTCTGTGATTACACATAGCTATTTTTAAATAGAATATAGGACAATGTACTGGATTTCCCTTCTATGTTCTCAAAAATCCTCCCGTCGAACTACTTCTCAATGTCTTTGCCATCTAACCTGAGGCATGAGGAGATTATTATATTAAGATGACATTATGATTAATAACTCTTTGTGTCAGTCAAAGTGAGATAACACAGACAAACAGATCCAGATGTCCAGCAGCTCTTCATATTAGACTGGAAGGCTCATGTATTTCTTGTTTTTTGTTGTTAATGTTCCATCATGATACTCACCTGATCGTCTCTTTCCTCAGACACAAACACTTCTGATGCATTTCTTACTGTTCTATTTTGTCCCAATCTCAGCTGCCAGTTTGTAGATGTGTACCTTTCACCTCTCAGATGTGACCTTCAGAACCATCAGTTATCTATATTGTTTCCAAATGTATTTAATCTTCAGGATGAAAGAGCTTGTAGCTTTGCTCTCTGGTAACATTATCATCCCAGTCTTTACTGTACGTGCTTTAACCCATCATGAGCTCTTTGGAGTCAGTGTGTTGTAGGAGTAGCAGGACAAATCCATAGAGTCATAGAATCATAGAATGGTTTGAGTTGGAAGGGACCTTAAACAACATCTAGTTCCAACCCCTCTGCCATGACCAGGGACACCTTTCACTAGACTAGCTTGCTCAAAGCCCCATCCAAGCTGGCCTTGTACACTTCCATGGACAGGGCATCTACAACCTCTATTTGGAACTTGTTCCAGTTTATCAGCACCCTCACAGGGAAGAATTTCTTCCTTACATCTAATCTAAATCTACCTTCTTTCAATTTAATGCCTTTACTCCTTGTCTTATCACTACATGCCCTTGTAAAAAGTCTACCTCCAGCTTTTTTGTAGGCCCCCTCTAAGTAGTGGAAGGCAGCTATAAGGTCTTTCTAGAGCCTTCTCCAAGCTGAACAACCCTGACTGTCTAAACCTGTCCTCATAGGCAACATGCTCCAGCCCTCTGATAAATTCATGGCGCTCTGGACTCATGCCAACATGTCCGTGTCCTTATTATGCTGTGGGCCCCAGAACTGAACTCAGTATTCTAGGTGGGGGCTCATCAGAGTGGAGTAGAGGGAGAAAATCAACTCCCTTAACCTGCTGGTCATACAAAAAAAAAAGTTCAACTCTGTTTCCTATCTTCCAGATTTAATTTCTCAGTTTTAAAAGAGACAGGATACTCCTGCTGTCTGATGCAGCCAAATTGCAAATCATAGATTGTACCCTCTGAACAGTCTTTCAGTCATTTCTTTAGGCTAGGAGTCTCCAGGACTGTTTTCCTTCTTCTACAATAATTCGAAGTTAAGCATTTCTCTGCTTGCAGAAGGAGATCACTCAATACCTACATGGATCGTGCCACGTGTTGAAGACAGAACACTCCACTTAGCAATGGTGCTATGGACTGACATGTCAGGGGGAGACTAAAGTTTTGGAAAGTTGAAAAAAAAATCTTTAAATGGGTGTATATCTGCCAATGTAAAACAGAAACAGAAACAAACCCAAAACCCCAAACAACTTCCCAACCAATCAGACAAAAAAAACCCAACCCTTCAGCTATTTTGTGTAATTGGATGGATAAAGATCTTTTGAGACCTTAAAGATCTCATGCAAAAGTTGCACTGTGTGGTGAATCACGCAGGATCAGGATATCTGCCTAACTCAAGATTTGTTTTTCTGGTAGTTTTATGTGATTTCTATTAAAAAAAAGCATTCATAACTAGCAACAAATGATCACATTTTTATTATAAAATCATAGTAGCTCTCAGTCAAATAAGATTGATGTTGGGGTTTCTCAGCATGGCCATCTGTCAAAGTTTAGGGTCAGGGAAGCCCCTTAGATGTATAACAGACGCTCTCTGTTAACCCCTATCCCTCCCCAGAGGGGAAGAGAAAGGGATTAAGGGAGAGAGACTCAGCCATTAGAAAAGGAAACTAGACCAGTCTTAATGAAAATTAAAAGAATAATAATGAAAATGGAATATATACAAATCTACAAAAAACCAGTATGGAACCCAATGCCCTGGTGGTAATCACATCACCATCAGCACTGGTGCTGTGGAGCAGGCACCGGGGGAGTCCCAGCCTGGGCCCCGCAGCAGACGGGAGCTGTGTTCAGGGGCTGGATTCTGGTACCAGGTTCAGGAACACACCGATTGGGGTCGAAGGCAGAAGGGACAGAGTCCTTCTGGGACGCTCCAAGGAAGGAACTGAAAGAGGAGCTGAGCCAAGCCGAGTAAAGCTGGCAAAGTGGGCCAGAGGGCAAAGAGAGGAACGAGACCCTCCTGATCCCTCAGCTTTATACCAAATATAACATCTATGGGCTGGAATCCCTCGCTGGTCAGTTTGGGGTCACCTGCCCTGCCCGCTCCTCCCTGCAGGTGCGGCCT
>JAAGNO010027435.1:0-37422 GCA_033439905.1 Ceryle rudis
ATATTAAATTGAACTGAAAGCTCTGGTCTGGTGCTTAACTGTTCTTTCTGTCTTCCGAGTGGGAATGATTCTTCACAGTTGAATATAAATTGCCTGGTTTCTTTTCTGTCAATGTGCAAAGTATAATTTTTCAGTTTCTAGCCGGGAAGTATGCTATTAATCATAAATGCATTTTGATCAAAGGTAAGCATTTCAGTGCTGCTTAAAAATTAATACAGTTATCATTCTTCTCCTCTCTGAAGTGGAGTACTCTGCCAGGGTTGCACAGAAGATAAGCCAGGTATCAGAGAATGTCCTCTTGGACTTCATAGCACCTGACGCGCTCCTCAGTCTTTAGTGTTACTTTGCTAATAAAACTGATTTTGATTCATGGCATTAGTGTTGCATTAAGGTGAAGTAGCTCTGCTCTCCTTTTTATAAAGGAAAGATGTGCATATTATGTGTCTCGATTTCCTCTTCTCAGCACCTAAACTTACAGAATATACATGTACATTAAAAGCTTTTTAAAGAACCGAAGCACTGTTTTATCTTGTGTGAACCAGTTTTACAAGACAGGCTTTTGAAAAGCTCTGATTAAAGACAAAAGTACAGACTCCTACGAGACTTTCAAGCTGCTGAATTCAAGATAAAAGAAGGTAGTCTTAGTTGCACAGAGGTGTAAGAGGATCAATACTGAATAATTTGAAACCAGTCTCTTCAGTTATTATTAGCATGCTATCTTTAGGTTATAACCTGCATTTTAATTCTATATGTAAAAAAAGGGGGAAGAATGAGGCACTCGTGACTGATTAAAAAGTGTTAAGATGACAAGAATTCAAAGATAATCAGATGACGATCTGAGTTGGCATATATAGGGCATAACTGTTCTAGAAGCTTATTTTAAACAAATCCAGTAAAGATAATTCAGTGTGCTGTGGTAATGTGCCTCTGAGTAAAGGTGAAGCTGAGAGCTCACTAAAAGAAAATGAGTATCTCATGGACCGTCTCTTGTTTGTGAGTGCCAGTGCCCTACTATCTCACGTGGTCATCTTTTTCATGAGCTAGATAAGGATCTGAGAGGAGACTCTTAAATCTTATCCACACTAGCAGAGTTAAGCCATTTTCAAAACCTGTTTAATTTAACACAGTTTTAAATCCACAGCCTTATTAAGTTAATAAGCCTTCAGCCTTGCCACCAGATTCTGTAATCCTCTTAGATCTTTGGTCTAAGCAGGGCAAGGATAGTCAAAAAGTAGATGAATAGATAATCCTTCAGAAGATATATAGGTTTTCCAGAAATAAGTGTTGATATCCACACTGAGTTTTGAAAGGTTGAGAAATGCTGATCTGAACTTTATTGAGTATAAGACATGGTAGCGCAGTACCTGCAACTTGAGGAAAAAGTTGAAAGGACTATCACTTTGTTTTGTTAGGAAGGGGAGTAGAGAATTATTTTTTTTAATGCATTAATTCCTGGTTTACAGCCCAATAAAAATTAGGTTATATTTTAAATGTAGAATGAGGTTAAAAAAAAAAAAAATCCAAAACAAATCAGGTTGTTACATTGTCATATGTATGCAAATTAAAAGCTTCTTTGTGGTTGTTTTGCAAGCTATCTTTGAAACTCTTTCAGGCAATCTGTATTGAAAAAATAAAATTAAAACATTAATGCAGATAATGTGGTATTGGCTACCCCTGCAGTCTAGGTATTACTTTTGTTCAGTTTTGGCTTTTCTAGCCCTATTAAGCTGTGTCCGTCTGTTGAGCAGAGCTTCTGAGCTAGTGGAGATGGAGAAAGGAAAAACCCCCAGTTTCTACTGGAAGAATTCACTCTAACATGAGGATCACTGCCACACATGTTCACACAGCACCAGAATAAGAACCGGGAAGTAAATGTGGGGTGCAGGCCAGGTTTAGGAGATGCCAAGGGTGACCTTGCATTTGGGGTGTAGCTGCGTACACAAGTAGTTTGAGGCATGAAAACAATCACTCATCTCATAGAAAGGATGGGAGAAGGCCTCGGGGAGGAAATTACTGAAAAGCAGAGAAGCTTCAATACTGATGGGTGATGGAGCAGAGCGATAGTGAATTAGGGATTGTTCAGGGGAGGGGGAATTGGTTTGATTTTCACATCCAGGGGTTAGTGGCTCAATGTCCAGATGGAGAATGGTGACAAGTGGTGTCCTGCAGTGGTCTGTAGTGGGACCAGTGCTGTTTAATGTCTTCATCAATGACATAGTGGGATTGAGTGCACCCTCAGCAAGTTTGCAGATGACACCAAACTGAGTGGTGTGGCTGACACACCTGAGGGACAGGATGCAGAGGGACATCCAGAAGGACCGGGACAAGTTTGAGAAGTGGGCCCATGTAAACTTCATGAGGTTCAACAAGGTCAAGTGCAAGGTTCTGCACCTGGGTTGGGGCAGTCCTCAGTATCAGTACAGGCTGGGGATGAAGGGATTGAGAGCAGCCCTGAAGAGAAGGATTTAGGGATACTAGTGGAGAAAAAGCTGGGCAGGAGCTGGCAGTGTGCACTCACAGCTCAGAAGGCAAATCATATCTTAGGCTGCATCAAAAGAAGGGTGGCCAGCAGGTGAAGGGAGGCCATTCTGGCCCTGTACTCAGCTCTAGTAAGACCTTGCCTGCATTACTGTGTCCAGCACTGGAGTCCTCAGCACAGAGGAGACATGGACTTGTTGGAGTGGATCCAGAGGAGGGCCACAAAGATGACTGGAGGGCTGGAACACCTCTCCTGTGAAAAAAGGCTGAGAGTTCAGGCTGTTCAGCCTGGAGAAGGCTCTGGGGACACCCTGTTGCAGCCTTTCAGTACTTAAAGGGGGCCTTGAAGAAAGATGGGAACGGTCTTTTTTAGCAGAACCTGTTCCAACAGAACAAGGGGTAATGGTTTTAAACTAAAGCAGGGTAGAATTAGACTAGATATAGGGAAGAGTTTTTTCACAGTGAGGGTGGTGAAACACTGGCACAGGTTGTCCAGAGAGATGGTAGAAGCCGCATCCTGGAAACACTCAAGGTGAGGTTGCATGGGGCTTTGAGGAATCTGATCTAGTTGAAGATGTCCCTGTTCACTGCAGGGGGGTTGGACTAGATGACCTTTAAATGTCCCTTACAACCCAAATCATTTTATGCTACTATGTTGAAAGAAAACAAATTATGGTAGTAGATTGGGAAAATAGCAATAGACAGATTGGATAAAAAATGATGGAGGAGGAAATCAGATAGAGCAAATGACACTGTGCTCAATGGAAATGGAGACCTGGTAAGGAGGAGGTGCTAGAGGAACAAGTTGAAGTAGCTTGATATTTGTGTAAAGTTGTGGAGAGCATCAAAATGGAAAAGTTGATATGGAGGAGTTGGCTAGACAAGAGGTGAGAACAAGAATTAAATATGCTGACTCACATGCCATCTATTTTCCTCCAGGATGTGTGTATTTTAAAATTAAAATACTGAGTATGTTATTTTTTATTGTTTATTTTGAAATACCATGTCATGTACTATGTGACATTTAGATTATTTCAGTTCCAAGATAGTTGAAGAACTTCCTTTTCAGGACTGTGAGGATTATTTCTAGAATCTCTGTCAATCACTTTAAGGATTCTAAAAATGTCAGTTTTATTGCTAATAAACTATTCTCATAGTTCTTATAGAACCAATAAAGCTACACATTTGAGTCTTCTGTTCATTGAACTCGGAAAGACTATAGGAGAAGGTGAGCTAGTGTCCTAGGAATTGCTTGGAACTTGGAAAAGATTCACAAAGAAGGAAGCGGGGCAGGGGGGGAGTCATTTGTGACTATTCTGATTTGGGAGCATTTTCTTTCACTTTGCTTCCTTGTTTCCTTGGTCTTTTGTGTAGTTGGTTTTTTTAGTAATACCTGGAAATAAGGAGGTAAACATCCTACCAGCATTACAGAGCATGGCTACAATCTTGCATACTATTCTTTTGAACTTGGTCAGATAAAAAGAATGGGTTTTTTTTTGTGTGTGTGTGGTTCAGGTTCTCCAAGAAAAATAGTGGAATGTTTTCAGCTCACCTTTCTGCAGTAGGGTTAAAAGGAGAACTATCTTTCTAGAATTCTGTGTTCAAAATACATGCAGTGAGGGAGCTTGGTGTTTATCTTTACTTCCACTAATATGTGGAACTGTTTTTTTCAGTTGAGAAATAGAATAGCTAGTGGGCTGTTCAGACTCCCAAAGCAGTTTACAGTTTCAGGAAATGTTTATCTTACACTGAAATCTCTGAACCCGGAAAGAAACATAAGGGTCAACAAAAGCTTATTTCTAACTTCAGCTCCTGGTGTGGGTATATGCTCTTTACTCAGGAAATAATTCTTTTTCATATATTCAGTTCAGAATTTTGTTGCATGCAACAGGGAGCTGATGGCTTTTATGCTTCCCTGTTTGTTATTTTACCATCTTCCTACCTTTAAAAGGAATAAAAATTAGGTCAAATTTTATTTTAAACATCCTAGAAGAGGAACTGGTTACTCTACGCACTCCATAGAAAGGTTGTGTTGTTTCATTTCTTAAATAAATAATTTAATACTATGTCTGATGCAGTTAAATATGAAATATTTATAATTGCATACCTAGTGATTGATGGGGACACATTTTTTTCTTGTTCCAAATTTTGAGTTTGCAATAAAGGAAGGAAAAAAAGGATTATGAGTTAAAACACCACAACTGTCCAGACATGTTTGTGCCCTTCATTTCCTGCAGCAATCACAGAATTTTACATGCAAAAGCAGATGACATTTAAAAAATACTGTATTAAGTAAAATTTTATGTAACATGGCATCATTAATAGTTTTAGAGCTTTTGAAATGTCTGCAGTGCACATGCAGTTAGGATGTACCACACAATTCCTTATTTTTTTAATGTTGATGGGAGTTACGTGAGTTAAGATAGATTGGTTGATGAAGATTATGCCCTTGTTTGTTGTTTTTTGTAAGCTGTGGTTGTCTGAGTGGGTGTGTATTTTTGTCTGGAATTCACAAATACAGAGTTTAAATCAGAAGTGGCTAAAAAAGAAGTAAAATCATTTTAGAGGCAGTTCTGTACTTGCAGTAACAGAAGGATATGGATTTACAATATTCAGAAGCACAGTCCTCAGAAGAAATCTGTGCAAGTGAAACTTTTTGTCTGTTTAAAACCGGATTTCAAAGCAAGTTCACTTAGATATAGTCAGACTGAAGCCCAGTTGCACATAGCCAGATTGAAGTTAAGTGGTTTATCTGAATCAAACAGAAGCACTAACTTGGTCATTGTAAATAGACATGTTTTATAGCTCAAAAACCCTTGTAGCCCAGTATATGCAGTAGCCACAGCATATCTGATGGCCGGGCTTTGTTAGTCTCGCCTGTAGTAAAGCAGAGCTTTCCAAATCGTAAGTTTCAAGCAGATGTTAAATAATTGCCTCCAGGTTTTCCTAAGTTTTGTTTACATATTTACCTTCCGATGTTGGAGAAATCCTCTTCATGCTTAAACAGATAACCTCACGCTCGGATCTGGATGCTGGCTGCCAGCTCATTCAGGAAATACTGGTGTTCTCTAACTGCGATTTACAATGTGTAAGGTTAGGACCCTGTGTCTTCCTAGAAACAGCATCTAATTCTTGGGAAGTCAAATACCTCTGCTTCTCAAACTAGGACTTCAGTAAGAATTTGTAAGATTTCAGATAAGCCGAAATCGAGTTATGCATTAATTTTCTAGGTTTGGATGCATGAACGTGTTTAAAAATTCAGATCTGCATTCTTTCATGTGTTTCATTTCAGAGAAAGAGGAAGAGTCAGTGAAATTTTTTGCAGAGTGTTGCTTTCTGACTTAGGAAAAACCTGTTGTGTTGTACAAAGGTGGGCCAAACTTGGCACCGGGCAGAATTCAAGTGGCAGGGCTTTGGCAGTGCCACAGAGCTCTGGTTTTGGGTACAGATTCCAATTACTGAAATCTAGGCCGAACATACTGTTAGGTGCCAAACTGTACTTTATTTTCAGAGAAGTTGATTTTTGTTAGGATAAATTAATCTGAATGTCTAAGTAGCAGTACTCAGTGGATGAAACAGCATTTCATCTGTGCTGTATTTTGAAAAAAAATACTTCTTGCAGATTTCTTTCTTCTATTCAGCATATTAAGTTTAACTGAAGAAATCTGTCCAAAATGATCTTGTGTAAACACTCACCGTGTTTATGTTTTTCAAGGTCTTGAAAATAAAACTGCAGTTTTGAACTTTGCTATTAAAATATATAATTGGAAAATACTCTGTTAGAATACAGAAGAGTGTTAATGGCTTCCATGAAAACAGACCTCATAAAAACAAGTGCAGTACGTACCCTTTGTTAGAGGGACACCGGTCTTAGCATTCCTGTGGTAGCTGAAGCAATAGAAGCTGCTGCTGAAGGCACCCATCAGCATAACAAATCTGGAACAGGGGAGACTACCCATGAGGACTGATAAAACTGGCCATAAGTACCAAGGTTGGGTTATTGGTTAGTGCCTGAAGAAAAACAAATTTTCTGAGAGATTTAAAAAGAAGGAAGAAAAGAAGCAGAGCTGTGCATGAACCATCAAGGCACTAGAACAGAGACCACGGGACTTGCTGGTAGTACTAGCAATTTTGAAGTATGTGGGTGGTGCTTCTTGGTCATATTATTTTTGGCGAATCATGATTTTATGAATGTTCTTGGTAAACACTATTTTGAATTATCATTTCATCTTTCTAATGGAGGTAAGCCAGCAAGGACCTATGAATGTTGGCTAGCAGTTCAGATCAAGGGCTAACAAACACTTCATATTCTTTCTCTATGCTTTTTGTTTGTCTTTGCACATGTTTTGAAAAGACAGTGGAAAAATAGCATTGGATATGGAAGTCCCGTGTTTTTTTCTGTTTTGTCATTTGTCAGTATGCATTAAATCTGCCTTAAGTGAATCACCTTAATTAAGGTAATTCAGTCTTTTGTTCAGTATTTAACGTACTGTGAAGATTGGTACTGGTGATTGTAGTGCTTATCCATGTAGATTTTCAGCCCCCTTTCTAAAACTGAAGTTGTGCTGTTTGAAAATAAAATATCCACTGGAAAAAGAACTAGAACCCAACTGCTCAGATCCCAGGCAAGTGCTTGGGTCATCAGGCCAGAGAATTGTTTTGCCATCTCTTTCAGTGCTGCATTAGAGGTTAAGGGGAATCCACTCCAAGACATCTGTGGTTTGGTAGTTGGATCTCAGGTCATGTTGGATCGTGTATTGCACATACTAAAGACAATTTTTTGGAACTAGCACCTTTTTTTATTTTTTCCTCAATCTCTTTGTGTCCCCCGTGAATTATTTGGTGAGATAAAATAATTCTGATTGTATATTTTGTCTAGAAAGCACAAAATTAAGGATGGCTTGATTTGTGGTTTTCCTCTATTTTCTGACTATCAGATGGGGAACATAACATTTGTTGTTTGTGTTGGCTCAGCTGTGAAATTTCTCTTCTCATTTTCCTCTGTAATGTAAAAATGAGATTAATTTAGGAGAAAGTGGTTTGTTTCTGACTTCCATTTTTAATGAGAAAATAGTATCTCTTGGGATAAAACTTCACATGCTGGATTATTACTGTTTTGAAAGAAACTAATATTTATCAAAGCATAAATTATGTTTGCGTTTATTTTTCACAAGTTAAATCACTTTTAAAAAGCTTTAGAAACATACATTACTTTGAATATTGCATTTCAGGTTAGCTGTATCTCCATGATATTGTGGGGATTATATATCTGCTATTGAATTTGAAGGGAAAAAAAAAGAAAAGTAAAAATAGTAATTTCAGCATGAAGTTATTTCCTTAAACGTAACAATAACCAACAAATTGCATTGAGATATATGTGGACTTCAGTGCTTCTTAAGACCTTGCACATTGTACCTAGCCTTTCACTTTTGCCAACTCAGTGTTCTTCTCTTAATCAAAAAAAAAAAAAGTGTCGGGGATGTTCTTTCTAGGTGGTGGAAAAAAATGATTAAATGTTATGTGCTTTATGTTTGTGCTGGTTTTGGCTGGGATAGAGTTAATTTTCTTCAGAGTAGCTGATACGGGCTATGTTGTCGATTGTTGCTGAAAACAGTGTTGATAACACAGAGATGTTTTCATTACTGCTGAGCAGCACTTACAGAGAGTCAAGGCCTTTTCTGTTCCTCACCCCACCAGTGAGCAGGCTGTGGAGGAATGGATAGGAAGCTGGGAGGGGACACAGCTGGAACAGCCAACCCCAACTGACCAAAGGGATATTCCATACCATATGACTTCATGCTCAGCACATAAAGCTGGCGGAAGAAGAAGGAAGGGGGGGACATTGAGTTGTGGTGTTTGTCTTTTCAAGGAACTGTTAATATGTGATGGAGCTTGGCTTTCCTGGAGATAGCTGAACACCTGCCTGCTGATGGGAAGTGGTGAATTAATTCCTTGGTTTTCTTTGTTGGTGCATGCAGCTTTTGCTTTATTTTTAAACTGTCTGTATCTCCACTCATGAGCTTTCTCACTTTTACCCTTCTGATTCTCTTTGCCCATCCCACCGCAGGGTGGGCAGTGAGCGAGCGGCTCTATGGGGCTTAATTGCCAGCTGGGGTTAAACCACAAAATGTTACAGAACAAAGTATTTGAAAGCCTGAGTAATGAATCTGTATTTTAAAAGAATCACTGAGCAGTGTAATATTCCTTTGCTTCCTTTTTTCTTTTTTTTTCTTTTTTTTTTTTTTGGTTTGGTTTTGTTGTTTTTTTCTTAAAAAAAAAAAAAAAGGCAAAACCAAAACAAAATAGTACCACAATCTTGTACCTCCAAGGAGAATAACTGAGGCTGTACAAATGTAGCATTACTGAGAAATACAAGTACATACTCATATTGTGGCTCTAGATGAAGACTAACTGTTTAACTTCACGCATGTAGATGAGGTGATGAGGGCATAAAAGTGACTGTAATGCGCTATATAAAACATTGGCACTAGAAAGCTGAATGGCTGCTGTGTAGAAAACATCCCTTTGTTCTCTTTCCATGTTCTTCATTTACTCTGTGCAATATTTCAAATAAAAAGCAAAGCTGGGATTTTATGGGTGTATTTTATGGTTTACCTTTTGTTAATAAAACTACTTTTTAATGTATAACTTGATTATTTTTCTTAATGTAAATTACTTTTCTATACTGCTTGAGTATTTTTTTAAAATCACTTGTATTCAGGGTGCTTCAGTGATGATTGTCTTATCATAGCTATAATGATTCTTACAGCTTTGTTGCAATTTGTGTTGGTGTCAACCAATTAATATAATTTTGAACTTAGAAATGTGGTCACCCAGCAGACTGCACAGAAAGTGCTGCTGGGCTGGCTTGGCACTCTCTGGTCTAATCTACTCAGGAATAATTAGTACAAGCATTACAGATAGTTCCAGCCAGGCAGCATTAACACCAAGTTTCTAAGAAATCTCTTGTGTCCAGTTTTGTTTCATTAGTATTGGCAGTGGTAGAAGCAGAGTAGTGTGCTGCCAAGGTTATTACCAGTGTATGACCCAGGCTGTTCTTGGCTGCGGGCTGAACCCAAACCACTGGAGTCTAGCTTACATCAGTACTCTGCTTTAGATGATTCTTAGACCAAGGGTGGCAAAATTAGGAGAAAATCTTGCTGTAAGTGAAGTTGTGCTGGAAGCTTCGCTGCAGTGAATCATCCTTGAATGGGCAAGACCATTAAACTCTAAGCCAATCCACCAGCGTTCTATTGGACGCGTTTTGCGTGTTTGGATTTTTCAGTTTGTGATGATAACATTGCAATGAAATGTGCGACCAGGGTCTATCAGAACTGCTCTGACTGTCAAAAAGGAAATGTAGCCTTTAGCACTTTAACAGTAAAACTAAGCTGTTCGTCTATCTTTTAATCTATTGCCGAGAACTGTTAATAAGCAGTAGAGTCTTTGTGAGTATAGACTTAATAGTAGTAGATTTAATGATAAAGTTTATTAATGGAAGCCTTGCTCTTTTTGAAATTCAGTGTACTTTCCATAACAATTATTGGTGAGAGATCTCACTTTAAATGCTATTTTCTGAAACTAATTTTAGGCACTTTTTTTTGTATCAGGCAGATGTTTATCCCACATGCTGTTCTACCGAAACCTGTTGTTGCAGTCAGGTGGGCAACATCAGATTTGGCTCTCTGACCAAATTGTGTTTATATTCTTACCATCTTTTGCTAGACTGACAAAAACTTGGCTGTTAAGGTGCACGATACTGCAGCTTTGATCACATAGCTGAGCTTTGATTTAGGTTTCCCAATGTCTGGTATTCTAAAAGGGAATGAGCAGGTAGCCCATAGGTAGCACTGAAAAGCAGCACGTGTCTGAAATCCTGCCTCTCCACAGGTGAGTGAATTAATTTGAAATTGGAAAGGACTGTCTGGTATTCACGGTTTGAAATCCTCTCCTAGAGTTTGATGATTCATAGAATCATTCAGGTTGGAAAAGACCCTTGGGATCATCAAGTCCAACCATTAACCCTATTCTACAAAGTTCACCCCTAAGCCATGTCCTGCAACACCACATCTACACATCCAGGGATGGTGACTCAGCCACCTCCTTGGGCAGCCTGTTCCAGTGTCTGGCTACTCTGTGAAAAAATTTTTCCCTAATGTCCAGTCAATTCCTTCAAAAGTTATTTTTTTCTTTAGGAAAGAAAAAAAAAATCTCCCTAAAATAGAGCAGTAATTTAAAACAACAGCAGCAAAATAACTACCTGGTATTTCAGTGACTTGAGTACTTCCCAAAATCCATTGATATTTTATTCTCAGTTTGTGGAGCTGTAGACTCATCTGCTTCTGGAGGGTAGGCATTATCCACCCACCTACAGGCCGAAGAGGCATAAAGCATCTCCACCCTCTTATTCATGTCATGCCAGAAAAAAAGAAAGAATAATTGACTCAATTTTAAAAGGTCAGTAGAAAACGAACAGGGAGTAAGGAAGATACCAGAGCTGATCTGCATCTCCGATTCAAGAAGACCTGATACATTTTATTACTTGATAATAAGTGCTGCTAGATCAGCATGAGGGATGGTGTTGTCCCCTTAATTTATCAAAGGTAAAACTGAAGTTTGCTTTAATGCCTAACTTGGTGAGTGTAGTAGGTGCTGCTGGTGGCAATGTGGTGAAATTGTGGTAGAATGCAGATGAAATAGACATAAGATTGTAAACAGTGATTTTTTTAAGCAGGTAGAAGAGCATGAAACAGCCGTAGCTAAAGATCATCTGTAGACTGAATGCTGCATTGCAGGCCAAATGTTAGCAAATCACTTGTATGTTAAGCAGGTCTTCACTCACAGTGAGAAAAGTTTGTTGGTTTGTTTGGGTTTTTTTAAGTTTGGGGGGTTTTGTTTGTATCTTTTTTGCTTCTTAAAAAACATCTCAGTGACTTCAGAGGGCACAGTTTTAAGAAAAAAAAAAATTAAATGAATGCCTGATGGTACTTAGATTAATCTGGACTTCCTAAATGAAATTGAATCCATTTAATTAATGCAAACAGAAGGTGGAAGGGAAAGAGGTGTCAGCATGCTGACTGGGTGAACAAAACTCACTTCTAGTCATCTTACCATCTTAGCTTTTTAAGATAACTTATAGCTGTGTTCAGATACTGTGTTTGCATTCAACAGTAATTTTTAGCTTAAATATTCAAAATTGACGTAAAGCTATTTTACTATAAGCATTTTAAAATTAATGCTGGATAATATAAAATAATGTGAGATTAAATATTCATTGGTAAAGAAGACGTTCTGTGCTGCTATTCAGCTTCCTTTCTTTTATGTGGGGGAGAAATCCCTCGTGAAGGAAAACCTGATGTGTCAGATGCTTAGGGAGCTTAGGATTCCAAGCTACTGGGGAAGTTGCTTCTGTTAGTAGTATTTATGACTCAGGAATTATTTGAGAAATTACTGGGACACAAGGTGTGAGCTGTTCTGTAGTTCCTGCCCCTAAATTATTCTGGAGTGTGGCAGTGATACATTATTTCCTTCATCTTGGATAGAATGGTCTCATTTATAAATAAATATGCAGATAAAAAATAATTAATAAATAGATGAAGGAGCCTGGAACAGCAAGTTAAATTGTAGTCTTAAGTGGTAGAAAGAAGGAAAGAGCCACTGGATCCATCAAGATATCAGGTCTATGTTACATCTTAATACATAACCTAAACATGGCTCTTAAAAATGTAGGACTTGAATAGCAGTAGTAGGAGGAGAATATTCATTTCTGCAGTGGCAAAGTAAGTATTTCTTGTTTTCTGTCAATGTAAAAGTGAAGATACTGAAAATTAGTTTTAGCGTACCCATTCTGGAAACAACTGTTAAGAAGGCACAATAAAGTATTACCAAATAAGAATTTTTATTTTATTAGCGATTCACATGGATAAACTTATTTCAAGTTGTCTTTCTAAAAGAGTTGATGGAGAGTATTCCTAGGTTTTTTTGGGGGGAAGAGGGACAAGAATTTAGAAATAGAAATTAGTTTCACCCATGATTATATCTGCATTTTAGCAGTCACCATTTTTTCCTGGTGTGTTTGGTTTTGTTTGTTGCTTTTTTTTTTTCTTGTTGTTGGAATCTCCATTTGAGTCTGAGGCCTTTGTAGAAAGATTATATTATGATACCAAAATACTGTATAAAAATATATTGAATGAATTGGATTGCCATTTAGATCCTGTTTCCAGCAGACAGGGAGATGAGGCCTGTAATTCTCAACAAGTACATTTGAATGGAACAGAGAGAGTTGGATTGAATCTGATACAGAAGATTCTGTCTCCCATAGTCATGATGCATTTTACATACCACTCGTTAGGTTTTTAACTTTCTTTTTCTGCTAAAATTTCTTAGCAGAATAGTTTATTTTACTGTCCATTGCAGTAAGTACAGCAAGCTGTGAAAATAACATGTTGTTTTCAGAGGTATGATTGAATCCCATTATTTCCTTTCAAACAAATAACAGGTTGTGCTAGAAAGTTGTTTTCACTTCGGTGTGTGCGTGAAGGTGGAGGCACAGCAACATTATCAGTACACTGCTATCTTTAGTAGTCAGTGTATTCATACATTCATAAATACTGGTGTGTTTATGTGTTGAGCCAATGTTACGTATGCAATGTTATTATGCTATGTTCTTCTATTTCCTACCATACTGGCAGTTTTCTCCTGTGCTTTGTTTTTATGTACATGTAGGGGCCTTTCTAGTGCTACACATTGTGGTCAGGATCTTTACATGGTCTTTTATCTTTCGTTCACTGTTTGACAAACTAACATAGATGAATCACCATCTCCAGTGTACTTTTTGCTGTGGTAAGCTCATGTACACATGGTGATTAAATGCAACTTACTTTTGGAGCAAATCAGGAAATATTATGTCATGAAATTAGATAGCTTGGTCTGTTTATTGGAAAAAAAATAAAATGCATTTTTTATTTCATGGGCAGTTGATAAATAGTGAGCAAAGTTAATCTTTTCCAGTGCTGTATCAAAAAAAAAAAAAAGAAGAAGTCTTTAATGGTGGTTATATAACTTAGTTCTGTTTATTCACAGCTAAGGTTATTGCTTCTCTTTTAGTTTCTATTTATCAGGTGGGATTGTTTTCCTTTGCTGATGGACTTGTACTTTTGAAAAGAAAGGCAAAATAAACTACTTTGGGAAAAAGAATCAACTCCAACTGATTTTACTGAATAACACGACCTTGTATCACAGCTCTAGAATGAATCTAGCAGTATTCTTTCAATTCAGGTTCATGTGGGCAAGGTTGCTCCCAGTCCAGCCTCATGAAAATACACCAGTGTATGAATTTGATAGAATTTCTGTCTTGTAAGAGAGTGTATTCTAGGTAAGCTGTGGAGGTTTTGTAGCTTTTTATAAGCTTGGGTGGAGTTGTATGTTATGGAAAAGAAGGAAAGACAGGAAGCACTTTGAGAAATCTGAAAATGAATTCAGAAAATTAATATTTTTTCCCCTTGATAATAAAATGCATTAATGAATGCTATCTTATAGTTAAGACTGTCAGTTACTGTTAAGTTCCACCTCTTAAGTTGAATATATGACGTTTGGCATCACTTAGTCTCTCTGTGAGCTGAATCATGATCTTTGGCAGGTTTATCTGTAGCAATTGAAACTGTTATCACTTCTGCCTTCTGCTGAAGGTTACTAACAAAGTCAGTTTAGGCTATTCAGCAGGTTATGAACTATGCCTGCTGATGAGCTAGCACATGAGGTTTTTTCCTGTTGTCCTTGCCAAATGGACAGTAATCTTCAGCAGGAAAGTGGAGCAGAAAATAGAGGCAATAACATTTTAGATGCTGTAGTAATGTCTTGCAGAGAGGATAAATTAGTCTTTAGTTCTTGACCCGTAAAATGACTACAATTCCTTTTTTCTTAAAAAAAATAAACCCAAAACAAAACCAAAACCAACAAACAAAACATTAAAAAAAAACCCCAACAACAAAAAAACCCAAACAAACAACAAAACCAAACAACAGACTTTGTCCTCTGCTTATTTACTTTGTATCTAAGATTGAGGGGGATCAGAAATCATCTTGCGCTATATTTAGATCTTGGAATGAAGGAACATCCAAGTGTCCTTAAAGAGAAATACTGCATTTCTCTAGCTTATGCAATGAAATCTCTCCATTGTTGTACTTACGGAATGCTTGCTGAAGCAATGTATTTTCATTTATTAAATACATGAAATGTGCTGTCTTCTAGGCTAAATTTTTACCAAAACAAATCATTACACCTCAAACAAGTCTTAAGAGTAGTACAGTTTTACATAAGCAGATGTTTGTTACTGATATCATAAATTACTGATTGCAGTGGTGGACCTGCATTGATAAAGCAATGAATGAGATAACTAGTTGTAGCAAACAGAGGTAGAGCTGGGTTTTTTTTCATGATTTGACTAATTGTATTTTGAGGCCTGATTTGATTTTTAAAAAATATCTTTTGAAGTTATAAATGAAGCAGATCTGTTTTCTATTGGATATTTGTCGTTCAAAAAGCCCTGCATATCTCCTGTTTTTTAATGAAATGAGCACATATAATTTGTATACCTACAAAACATTTAGTTTCTACCACATTAAGGTCTCCTTTGTGGGTGTAATAGATAAGAAATCTCAAATATGGAAGTACTGCATATTGATGGTGCTTATGCTAGAATATTGTGTGGTATTTTTCAGATGATGTATGTTATTCTTGAACTCTGTAACACAAGCAGTTAAGGTTGGTTACTCATAAATGAGTTTTTAAAGATTGTATCTACACACTTGTTGAAATGGAAATCATTGTGCTGATGAAACAAAAGCAATAGAAGTTTTCCAGTGTCAAGCAGGGTCTTAAAAGAATATAGGCAAGTCTTGGCAAAATTGGTTACAACCCCCCTGTAGATCATAGCAATATAAATCAGATCTTTTTAGCATAAATTAGATTAACTCTATAGGGTGCTGTGTTTGTGGTGGGTTTTTTTTTTTTTAATTGATGTTTAATTATTTCTATCGTACATTCAGTAAACAGAAAAATGGTCTTTTTCTTATTGTAGATGTATGTGTACAGCTTTAGTAATATGCGTTTGAGTATTCACCTCAAAGTTATAATTCAACTAGCATACAGCCTTGTCTTTAGCCTTTTTCATGTGCAGTCCTTAAGTACTTGCATTATGTCATTTTATAATACAGTTTTTAAAATCTTGGATACACATATGTTTTGATTTACTCTGGTTAGATTGATAAAACTTTAATCAGTCACATGAGAAATATGTAGTAAAATCACTGCAGAGCATGCTGGGGATTAAGTATAGTACCTTACAGTAGTAGTAAATACCTGAAAACAGATTACCCAAATTTCAACATTAAGATTTCTGATTGTTAGAATATATAATAGAATAGCATCAAACTCCTCTACCTAGTTAATTTCTTGGAGGGTTTGGGTTTTTTTTTTGAGAATTTAGCTGTATGAATTTAACTTTATATTTCCTAAGATATGTGGTAGATATATAGGTTTCTTCTAACTGGTTTACTACTATTTGTACAAATAGGATTAATTTTTTTTTTCCCCCTTGGCATAGTGCTTTTCTGAAGGCTAGATATTCTTAAATTAATCCGTAATAAACATGATTTACTTACAGAGCTTGATGCTTTGTTTTGGGCTAGTTAATGCAATAGAGAGGCTAGAGGACAGCAAGTTTTATCCTATGGAACAGAAAGTTGAAATAATTGTGGACCTCACTATGTTAGTTGTAAAAATTCTATAGTATAGTCTTTCCTAAAAGTCAATATGTACACATCATTTCAGAGTATGGTGTTAAAGATGCTATCAGGTTTCACTCGAGATCAGAGAATGCAGTATGTGATCAAGAAGAATCATGCCCTGTCACTATTAATAATCGTGACTGATAAAGTTTAGAAGTTTTGCTCTCCTTATTTCAATTCTAACTATTAGCACCTCATGATATTATGAGTAACTACAAATACTTAGAATGGGAGCAAATGGTTTTGGTTGCTCTAGACAAATTTTTATACCAAAAATGTGAATCATGAGCTGTGGCGTCCAGTATTATTGTTTAAACTGAGGATGGGGCTTTTTAAGCTCATTTGCTATTTGAAATAAAGCCCTTAAATCACCAAAATCAGAAAATTCTGTATTCTGTGAAAACCTTTTCAATGGCTCCCACATTTGACTACATTTTTTTAGGTAATTTCACTTTTCAATTAAGAAATTTAAAGATTAAGCTTTATCTTCAGATTTATTCTTTGTTGAAACATGGAAAAAAACACAGCTTCTAAGCTGTATGCTTCATACTATCATCTTGTCCTTCAAAAGCAGACTTGTTTCCCGAGTACTGTGGTTTTACAGCAGGCAAGTCTAAAGTAGGTTGACTTTTCTGGTTCTTTTCTGAAGCTTCAATTTGTTAATTATTGTAAAATGTCCAGACATGATACACTTTATTTTTACTTCTGTCCAGTGTTTTGCTTCAAAAAAGTACCTGTTTTAGTAAAGGAATAAAGCAAACTGAAGTGAGTTCTATCGCTTTCAAATTCTTCTTAATTAAAGAAGAACATTCTTGTGGTTTTAGTTTATGTTATTTGTCATCCAGCAGTAGCCAAAAACCTTTCATTAGAGGTAGTTAGAATAGATTTGATGCTTAAAGGAGAAACCTATTAATTGTCTATAGTTCTTACAATCTAAAAAATGAGTACATTTCAAATCACACTAAATATGATTAGATTTACTGTTTGTCTAATTTTTGTGCATGTGTTATCTTACATGTGGGGTTGTGCAGAAAGAATCTTTACTCTTTTTTTTAATTATTATTTTTGATGGAAGGCAATTGCAGTGTGCAAGCTATATCAACTTGAAAAAGTGGTATTATTTAAAAGTAATTTAGTCCTCTCTCACCTCTATGGTGGAAAAGGGACTAAAACTTTATTTTTTTACTAGCTAGAGTTGTCATTAGTTGCAGAAGTGGGTATAATCAACCCCCAGACCTTCCTCCTACACATACTTTACATTGTTTTGCAGGCCTTTAGGTCTGCGCACATCTCAACCCAAATATTCACATATGAGCTTAAAATTTAAAACCATAATTGTCCTTGGTTCCTATTAATCTGAAATGAAACGGTGCCCTCAAAGAGAGTGACTCACGTTGTTGTGTTACAGCATTAAAATGCTGAACAATTTTCCAGAAAGAAAACTCTCAGCAGAGCAGGCTTCTGTGCTTCTGTCAGCTGGGCTGTAGAGAAAGGCACACGCTGGTAGGCTCTTGACTGCTTCTCCTCTGAAGTGGCTGGAGTATTTCACCGTTCCATCTAAAAGATTAAAGCTACTCTTACGTCGAGTTTTGGTGAGTATGTAGGAGGCTATTTGAATTCTTCCCCTGAAGACAGTAGTTCAAATACTCCTGTCAGAATGGGAATTGGTGTCCTTTTAACTCGCGCTGTTGTTTGTTGCCCTGTGATTAAAGAGTAAGATGGTAAATATTGCTCATCCTAGCAGGCAGCTGGAAGGCAGTCAAGAAGAGCAGCTCTTGTAAATTGCCAAAAGTTTCAGCCTGAGGAATGAGGAGCCAGTTGGCAAAGCTGTAAATGATTTGGGTTGATCTTTGCACCTATTTGCAAAAGTTGAGGTGTTCTGAATTGAGAGGTGGATTGCGGGAGGGCCCATTTTAAATCCCAACATTTGCTTCAGTGCAGGAACCAGATAACACAGTTGTGTGAAACCTCTCACCGTTGACTGGTACAGTGACTGACAGCTGGGTTATTAAGTGGGAGTGAAAAAGCAGAAAAGAAAAAGGATAAAGAATGAAATACCATGTTCAACATATCAGCTGTCTTTTTATGAGAGAGGCCTTTGGTTTTCCACAGCGAGCAGTTTGATGTGATATGGAAGTACTTTGTTGTAAGATTCGACATGGTGTTGTACTGTTTCCAGTGGCAGTTTTCATTGCATGAGACTGCAAGCTTTGGGAGCCAAAGAACTATAAAGAAAAGGAAAATGGGAAACAAAGACTTCATTTTTCTTGCTAGTGTGTAGCATAGGCATGGGGAAAAATATCTCGTAAACTAGAAGACAAGCAGAAGAAACATTTTTCCTTCCAGGGTTGCTGGTTTACAGTAGATAGTTGTAATCTTGAATTGTCGAATCTTTTCAGTGTCTCCTCATCCACATGCTCTAGAAACTTCCCCCCCCCCCCCACTGATTCAAATTGTGCCTTTCTCACTGGGTTGACTAAACTGTCGTTGTGAAGAGTGTTGTTAATAATTCTTTGTATCATTTTTGTAACAGTAGGTTTTTCCCAGCTGTTTACATGTAATGTTTATTTTTAAGAAGGATTATTCAAATCACTTATTTTAATCTTTGTATAACTGCTCCATGTGTTTCTGAGAGTTTGGTGGGATTACCAAGGTATATTTTGATATGTAGGAGTTCTAGGGTAATTTAAAATTTTGCGCTTTTGCAGCTGCCATTCTCTGTAATCTTTGGGTGTTTTCATATTTTATTACTAATGTCTTTACTACTATTAGGCAAAGAGCTGTGGTCAATGAAAATTATTTTAGTCTGGATTGTTGGTCTGGAAAATTCCATTTTTGTATAGTATTTGAAGGGAATTAATTGAAGGTCATTTGTATTTTAGCCAAGTTAAAAGTTAAAATTATGAATTAAAATTATACTTCTCAGGCACTTTTTCCAAGGAATTTTCAAAGATATATACTGTACCTCTGTACACATGAGGAGTGGTCATTAAAAACAGTTCAGTCCGCTAATACGGACTCAGCTGCATCAGTGTGTTACAGAAGTGGGAGGTCTGCCTTTGTTCTTCAGTGCCAATGTATCAGAAGTAGCAATAGTAACAGTGCAAATACGTTGTGAAAACTCATTAGTGTAGATAAGGGTTATGTCTCTACCAAATAAATTTGGAGTTTGTAAGGAAGAGTGTGAGTATATGAAGAAAACATATAGATTGGTCTGGGATGAGTTTGGAGCAACCCCTTTTGTCATATGAACGCGTGATGAAATGTTGATGAAGAGATGGGAGCAATGAGAAAGAAGAAATAATATGAGAAAATAGAAATATCCTTAAATTTTGTATTTTAATGTGTTACTTCGTTGTGTGTGTGGTTGGTTCACTAAGTCATTAATTAGTTTTGGGAAGTTTACAAGTAAAATCTCAGATTACGTTAGAACACAACCTGAATATTTGTTTCTGAGCATTCTCCCAAGTCCTAACAATTTCCTTTTAATTTTTTTTTTCCTTAGACTGAAAGAGTGTGTATGTTCTCTTTTGAAGATCAGAACAAAAGTGGCAGGAAAAAATAAGGCAATAATGAGTTGCAATGTGTTTCAAAAGGATGAATGACATTCCTAAGGGAAACAAAGTAGGAGGGCAGGGCAAAGGTCATTTAAACACTGGACAGTAGCAACTATTGTCTGCTGGGAGAAATGAGGGTCAACAAAAAAGCATATTTCTTCTAAAGAACCTATATTCTGTGCCACAAATATTGAGAGAAACAAAACAAATTCTAACCTTCAGCACTCTGCAAGTGATTCCTTCCAAAACTCAAAGCTCTTAATGCATCTGCAAAATGAAATCCTATTCCCAAGGAAGTTAGTTACATTTTGACAGTGTAAATTTGTTCCTGTAATGTATTCAACTTGGTGTTTTGAGGGATCAGCATGGAAATTTGCATTTTCTAGCTCCTGTGTTAAAATACCCCCTTTTTTCTGCTGCGTCCAAAATGTGCTTTGTATTCAGGTAGTAGGTCTTTATTGCAGAAAGCTGCTGTCTGTTCTCCTTTTACTATCAAGCTGCTAATGAAACAGCTTGTGCCAAAATATCAATGAATACTAACGCTTGTTCACCTAGAAATCACAGAATCACAGAGTGTTAGGGGTTGGAAGGAACCTTGAAAGATCATCTAGTCCAACCCCCCTGCCAGAGCAGGATCACCCAGTTCTGGTCACCCAGGAACATGTCCAGGTGGGTGAATGAATGTTCTGTCTGGCTTCTGGCAACCCTGGCTAACTTCTGAACTGTAACCTTATGTTGCTTATTTGTTTTAAGGAACAGAACAATTAAGAGTTAATTCTTTTACTTTTGTCATGACAGGAAATTTCTAAGAGGACTCTCTGTGCATTGCCATCAGTGTAAATTTGAGTATGAGCATTTTTAAATCATCATTTGTGATTTTTGAAAGTATTTTGCAAGCTATAACAACATAGTCATTAACTATTGCATAATTTTATTTTTTTTTTAGCATACTGATAAGTTTTTCTTGGATTTCCAGACATAATTTGTCATTTTCTGGGGGGTAACTAGAGTCCAACTTTACATCTGGAGATGGCTGATTTCTAATTCAAAGAGCTTTTGAAATGCTTTTATACAAACAGTACATAAAAAATAGCTAGGCTGATGGGCATTACCTTTTCCATTTTCTGTTGCCTGCCTCAAATACTGTAATCCTAACTGTGAGTCAGACTTCAAAATACTCTGTCAGCATGGGAAGGTATTTAATGTAATGAATTTAAATGGTCCATTTAACACAACACACATATTTTCAGTGATACTTGCCTTCAAGTAGGATGAGGGGAGAAACGTGTGTATTCACTTTTTTTAACTATTATTATTTTTAACAACTAGTGTACCAGTTATTAAGTTCTTAACTTGTGCTTAGACATTAAAGTTTAAGTGACATTTGGGTTTGTACTGATGAAAAGTAGAGATCATGGTGGCGTGTAAGCCCAGTCCTGGTATTTGATTGAAGTCTTAGTTGTCCATATGAGGGAGTGGAGCATAGTCCATCTTGAGGGAGGAAAGTGTGGGGTTGTCCATGAAAGAAAATGAAGAATCTTGGCCAGGGAGGAGTAGAGAATGAGAAAAAAAAAATCGAAGTCTGTAAAAGTTGCATTTTGCAGCTGTTTCCTCCTGGGCCTGATGTATTTATATGAGATTATCTATAGCTAACTAAAAATGAAGTCTTAAGTCAGGAGAGAATAGATGTTACAGGTCTTACAGTGAGGGACAAATTCTATAATCTGATGTGTGCATGTGAGATATAAATGATTCTTTGTTATAAAAACATAGGTTTGAGTTACTTTAATCATGCAATCACATGTAAGCCGCCTTTCCTCCTTCTCCAAGTTATTTCAGTGGTAATTTAGCTGGTCCACTCAGGCAGGCAGGTCCAGGAAAATGCTACAAACCAGAAATGCAAGGAAGGGACTGTGGGTTTTTTTCCCTCAAAGGTCAATACTTTTGCCTCTTTCTGTTGTCAGTGAAGATTGAGTCTAATAGCTGGTTCACCTAGGACAGCCACTACACAAAGGTTGATGTAGCAATACTACTTAGCATGGGCCCCATCAAAATGCTGTGTCAAGCATTCTAGATAAAAACTTCTCACGTCACCTTTTTTTTACTCGTGAGTTTGGAAAGGAAAAACATTCCTCATGTTCACCTGCGGATATAGCATCACTTGGTCCCTTGGGGGCCAGCTGAGAACTTCAGGTATTCTATCTAAAGTAGTGGTTGCCTGATGTCTGTCTTTTCTCCAGACTTTGTAATCAAACAGATTTCTATATTAAATTATCACACAGTATCCATTCATACATATGCAGTGGTTTCCTATATGGAAAAGGGTGAGGGTGTGTTTTAGCAATGTTGATATTTGAGCTGCTTTTGCTGGTACCCGATCTATGAATCTCTGAAGTGCAAAACTGAGTGTCCTGTATTCTGGAAAAGAGAGCTAGAGAGAAGGGAACAAAACAAATCAGCTGAAGGTTGTGAGGACTTTTGATTGTTAACTTTTTTGTCTCTCTGTGTAAAATGAAAGTCACAGCAGCTCCTCATCTCACTGCAGCAATTTTGGATATTTAAGAATAAGTTTATTGTGCTTAACATAATTAAAACCTTAGTAAGGAAAAATGAAAATTTAGTATTTTAGGTTGGTCAAATGAGTAAGACATGGAGACTTACGATCACTGATCAATGATAAGAAAACAGTGTAACATAGTCCCATCTCTAGAAAGTTAAAATGGTGATCATGTCATGAGACAGTATCATGGTGCATATATATGGTGTGTACAATGTAAAGTTCTGCAGGCAGTCTCAGTTCAGCATTTTACTAACTTAGAGTACTTGAGCATGTGATGTTACTGGCTTTTAACTAAAGAGCGACCTTGTGTCTAAATGTAGTTTGGTTCCACTTATGAACTAATGAGACCGACTTTCTGTATTGTTGGAGGGGTTGTTTTGTTGTTTGACTAAAATGCCTTTCATCTTCAGATCCCACTGTGACACCGGTAGGTAAGGTACAGTCTCTGCACTATCTGCTTCTTCTCTGTCTCCAGAGAGAGGACTTCTTTTGGGTTACTAGTTTTTCTTTTTTGCCTAGATAGATGATGTTCAACATGACAGATTACAGGTTTCTGTTGTTTTGTTTTGGTTTTTTTTTTTTTTTTTTAATCCCTTAGTAAAAAGGGGGTGGGGGAGTAGAGCTACTGACATCCTCTATGGGATCACTCTTGTTGAAATAGTTGCTTGTCTGTCTAGAAATCTGGGATCTTATCAGTCCAGTTTATGAAAATTATTGTTGTATTTCAGTTTATAAGTAAGGCAAAATACTAACACTTTCTGAGGCTAATGAGAAAAGTTATCTTTAGATTCAAATCCTCATTTGTGTCACAATGTGTCTTGTCAATACCCTTCCTCTTAAATATAAAAACAGCGTGTTAGCTTTGTGGAGGGATCTCCTACCTTGCACGAGGTATGCCTTTCCTGTCTTCACCCTCTCATTTTCCATATTTACTTTCCCATTCTTCATTTCTTTATTCAAGTGCTGGATTAAGTTCCTTATTTGATAAATATTTTTATAAAATAAAATTCTGTTTGGCATAAAGCTTTCTTTGTTCATAGTGCAGGTTTCTGTGGCACTGTGGCATCACTGCTCTTTAATCTGTGGACAAAACACAACAAAACCGAGCTTTTTGTGCCTGGATGGGACCAGTTGAGCAGACTAATATCAGTCACTTTATCAGAGGAAACTCCCTGAGGAGATGGGTTATTGCTCAGTTGGAGGTGAGAGGTGTAGGTCTGGGTATGGAGTCCTCGTGCTATGGAAGCCTCTTCAGAGGTCTGTTATTCTGGTCTCAGAAAGACAAACTTGTTCAAAGCCTTTGCCTTCTCCACTTAGTTTGATCTACCTGTTTATATGGAAAAAGATGAGGTTTCCAGGGATTTAAATAAGTGATAGTTATAGGTATTAATAAATGCAAGGCAATAGGGATCAGTTAATGTTTGGAGAGGTAATGATGCAGAATTGTTGTCTGTGCTGGAGTAAATTAATTTCTGTATGTAGTAAACAAACATCACTTCAAAAACGTGTTTGGCAAATGTAAAAAAAGATCCAGAAACCAACAGAAGTTGGATGCTTAATCCACACCCTTAAAATACAGAGGATTAAGCTAACAGGTTTAAAAATGTAATAGGTTCTTTTTTTTATGTTGCATTTTGGAGAAGCTTCATCAGGATGGAGTATAAAGAAAAGTTTTTGTTACTTGAAGAGTTTGGAGACAGCTCTTAATTTTCTAAAGGGTAGAAGATAAAATTGAAGAGAGGAGAAGTAAAAAACTGAACCTGCCAAGTACATCGTTGTGCCAGGGATAAGCACTTGTACCGAAGACATGAGGGGGGAGAGTTTGGCTTGTACTTGCAGTCACAGTGATAGCACAGATACTTAAATGGAGTTACAAAAGAACGTATTTTTTCATCTACAAAACACCAAACAGCCATATGAGAAGAATCTTATTGCTTTAAATAATTTTTAGAGTTTTAAAACTCTTGGAAAAGTGCAGATTTGTTCAATGTTTCTTCTTTAATATTAAAAGACAGAACTTAATTTCTCAACTGCTACATTTAGATATACAAGCAAACCTTTTTGTATCATGACCTCTGTATGTGTAGCTAGCTGCAGAGAGGTTCTGTTTTATTTTATACAGTCCAAATATATTCAAAGTTGCTCTAACTCATTTTTCTTTTGACTTCATATTTTCTGGATATCTCAGAGGATTAAAATTGAGAAAATATATTAGAATTATATATATTAGCATAATTTAATTTGTGTATGCAGTAAAACAAGGCTAAATAATTCAGTTCTGAGTTCTTACTGGGTTAACTTGGGTGGCAAAATCTGATCTAAGGAGAAAAAAAACCCTAACTTTCAGTAGGCTTTTTAGTTGAAACTTTGTTAATGCAATACGAAGCATAAAGAAGTACCGTCAAAATGACCTTTTAGGGGTGATGTAATGGGAGAATAATTTCTCTATTGTTATGTAAAGCAAGTAGTTTAATACATTCTGTGTTCCAAAATAAGCTGCTTTTTTAAAAATCTAAAATGTGCTATAGGTAACCTGATAGATGATGACCCCTTTGAAGAGAAACTAGACTCTGATCCCTTGCCTTCCTCTTCTTTATGTTAGACCATTTCATGAAGGTGCATTTTGAGTGGGAGAAAACAGTCAATTCTTGGAGGAGACTTTTAGTATATCTTATATAAAAGATTTTAAGTATAGGTTTTTCTGTGCTTATTCTGAAGTTCATTGGCATGACAAGACATGATGTTTGAGAAGTGGCCATTACAGCCTGCCTGGTATTTTTAGGATGTGAGCCTGCTTCACTGGCTGTGAAACCATGTCAGTGTAATGGAAAGCAACAATTCAGAAGAAACTGCAAATTATTTCAGATGGACTGACAAGTTTAAAGTCTTTAGATACAGCTTGAGAGCACATACCAAGCTAAAGTCAATGCTGTGTGGTTTGTACCAGAAACTATAAGGTGAGCTTTTACATGGCAGTATGTGGGTAGTCCTAGTCCTTATTAAGAGCTAGTTAAATGAGTTTTTCCTGGTTTTTCTGACCTGCAGGGGTGTTGGGGCTCCTTGGCACTATGCAGGATGGGGTTTGAAAGCTAGGCGGGTCTCCTAAGCTGAGCAACCTGTCAGAAGTCCTTTTGCTCGATGGTCACCCTGTAACACATTTCACAAATTGAGACTTGCTTTGCTTTTGTGTAGCAAGCAAGTTACATGTTAAGATCAGAGGCGTGTGTTTTATCCCCTTTGTAGGTAAATGAAGCAGTCATCGCTCGTGTAGCCGCGGGACTGCTGCGAGCTGCATTTTGATGGTTGTCTTATGCAGTTGGGCTTGCCTGTTAGTGTCCTCTTCCCCTCTCAGCTAGGAGCTTTTCTTAAGGAGGCTGGATTTGTAATTCCCTGTTGAGGCAGAGAATTTTATTTCACAATTCATGCAGAAGATAATGGACATTCATCAGTGAGTGAAGCAAAGTGATCAGTGTGTTTGGGGGTAATCTGGCAGCACAGATCTCTTCCCCTGGGGAGACTAGGTGAATCCCATTTCCTCAGTCCGTGTCTTGCTGAAGCTGTGGTTATGCTGTAATTGTTAGCTCGGTACCCTGCCTGAATGTTTGCTTTCTAGCAATTTTCCCTCTATTATCTGATTGGTCTTTGTTCAATATGTTGAATATTAGCTACTGACATGCTGCAACATTTAGACCACTGAAGCCAAGCAAAAGAACGAACTTATTTTATTTCTTTTTGCCCCTTTGGCTAGGGGAGAGTAGAAGACCATCTACTTTCTCCAATTTGCACAGCTTTTTGCAACTTTCTTGAAAGGCATTTCAGCTTGAAGTCTCCTCTGGTTAAGAAGGTTGCTTATTTTCATTAGACTAAGATTTAGGCCTGTGCCAACACTGCAGTGACTTGTGATGCCTCTTCATGTCTTATGTGTCCCACAGTATTTGGGGTTATCCCTTATCACTCTCGTGTCCTCTACCAGCCAGCTCAAAAAGGGATGCCTGTAGCTGGTGTCAAATTATACATGTCCTCAGTGAGCAGCCAGCAGCTACAGAGAACCAAGTGGAGGATGGCACTAACATGGCATTCTGCCTTTATACATGCCTGCTTGTTTTAATGCAGCTTGATGGAGTAGGGAGTGGAGCTGGCCAAGACTGCAGGGATTCCCTTTCAAATGTAACCAAGCTAAAAATTGCCTTTGGCTCCATAGCAGACACGGAACATTTCATACAAATTGGATTTTTTTTTTTTTTTGTGAAGTCATGATCAAATCTTGGAATTTTCATCCACATTATTAAGGTTTATATTCTAGCTCATATTCAGAGCAGATGTTAACAATAACAATTATTGTTTAGAACAAGTTTCCAAAGTACGTGTGGCTTTTATTATTGTTGGGTTTAATATATTGAAAGAAAATCAGTGACATGCTTTTGAAATACGTGCTGTTTTGTAATGATGACAATGCTGATTTGTAAAATACCGTTCCTTCTGATATGTTAAGCTCCTCTGTACAATGTTCAGAGACTCATGATGAATTTAAACAGAAGACTTGTGTATAGTTAATGTTAGGGGCAATGTTACAGTTTTAGATTGAATTGCTAAGGAATATTTTTTAATTGTTTCTTGTATTTAAAGAGCATTTCACACAGAAGCTTTCATCAGCTGCAAATAGAATTTACGAAACCAAACTGTACTACGTTTTACACATCTGCAAAAGCTTTTACTTGTAATGGGGTAGTGGAGTATTTGCAGAGACCATTTAAATCAGTGCTGTGTTCACCTGCACAAAACGATTTAAGTACATTCCTAGATATGTCTTTATTTTTTTTTAAATAGGTGAGACGAGAGGCAATGCCTGACCTGTCATAACATCTGAATAACTTAATTGGAAAGGCCAGCTGTCAAACCTTTAAGAAACTATTGAGCATATAGCTCTGCAAAAACAAATAGGAGCATGTATTTAGCATTCCCAATTAAGAATTTGGGAAGCGCAAACATAGTGTGATGCAAGAAGCACTGGAGACATCATCTTGCCAAGACTGGCCATTTTTATACAGAACTAATTATTTACCAGTCATCTGGAAGTTTAATCTAGATGTAAGATACTAATGTATACTTATAAACTGTAGGGAAAGGAAATTTTAACACTTGAGAAATGAGATAATAGGTTTTATTTCCTTTAGACAATGTTAAGATTTGCAACGTATTTTGTCCGATGCATAAATGATAAATGAGGTTTGCAGAAGTGTGTGCTCTCAACACAGCAGAATACTTAGAAGCAGCGTGATGTCATACTCATTGCTTCTGAAGGGTAGAATTCCATTTGTACTGCAGGATGACCACACTAATTCCTAACCAAAACAGAGACATGTTATAAGGAAAGTGTCCTCGTATGTACCAGGAAATACGGTTCGTGGGGTTCCCCAAAAACTGTAAATATAATATGAAGACATGCTTTAGAAATTTAGTTTTATTCTGTCCACACCTTATATATTCTTCTTCTTTTTTTTTTTTTTTTTTTTTTTGCATTGTCAAGAATTTATGATAGATTATCTTGAAACATACTATTCTTGAAAAAAATCTACTTTTTCTTTGTCTTTTATTTGCTATGTTGGAAAAAGAGCTGTGGTAGCCTTGCTTTTTGCATCATAAACTGTGTTAAAATAGCAAATCCATGGTTTCTTTCTTGCATTTAGATTTCCTCTCAGTCCGCAAAGTTTGTGAGTTGAATCTAGGGAACTGAAAAAAGTAGTTTCATGTGGAAAGCCTTACAATTCTAGTAAATAAGGATTCCTGTCACAGTCATTATGACAAAGTTATTCCTTTGGCCTTTCCTTCCTGAATGATATAAAGGCTCTTAGGGATCCAGCGAAAACTTCAGTCAAGCCTCTTAACAGGGAAGATTTGAGTTGCCTGTAGAGGACACAAAGCCTGCTATGAAAAGGTGTGTGGCAGTGTGTGGTTTGCTTCTTTCTTTTTTGTAGTCCAGGTCTCATTCATAAATAATGTTAAAGACTGTTTAGTCTTTGTTACCAGCATCTCAAAGAATTCAGGATGGTAGGGGAGAACATTCCAAACTCCTCTTGAAAGAAAAGAAAACAGTCAAGTTTGGAGGCAACTTTAACTTTCAGATTTTGAAACTGCAGCATTACCTTTTAGGCCTTTTTTCATAAATTTATTGGTCAGCACATCAGGGTGTGTATTTAAACAACTGTAAAGCCTAGACTTTTGAAATAAATACTAAAATCAAAAGACTGAAAGTCACAGAACCTGGAATAGTGTGACTGAACCATAGAAGCATATGAGAATTAACACAAGTGCAATTATTCATATGCCAGTTCTGTGTAAATATTGCAGAGCTGCAGAACTTGTGCTTATGTGACTTAATCCTCCTTTGATGCTGAGGAGATCTTGCTTCGGTGCAGTGCAGCAACGTTAATGGTAGCATTAATGTAACCATTCTGATTTGGAAAATCCCAGATTTCAAAATAACTTCTCAGTGTTTGCTTCCAATATAGAGAATACTGAAAACGTATTTCTCTAACTGGAGTTACCTGCAGATAACTGTAAACAACAGTTTCTTTAACTGGAAGGATTTTTAATGCATTTAAGAATAGACCTGCACAGGCTCTCTCTGTATTTATTCTTATATTCTGGCTTTTTTCTCCTCCAGGATTCATAACTGATGTAGATGATAAAATAGGATCAGTGTGACTTTGTACTTGAGAAAAGTTAATCTGCTGGGAAATGAGAGAAGACCTTAAATAGTATTGGAAGGAAGAAGGGAGCAAAGAGAGATTATATGTAATTAGCTGTCAGCTCTTTAAATAAAATTTTATTAAAAGCTTAAAAAAGAAAATTATTTACTCTTTAAGCACTTAATGTAATATAAAGGCAGAATTGTCTGAAACTGAAATTCTTCAGAACATTTTTCTTATACTGGAGGTGTTACGCAGCTTGTGTTAACACAATGTTCATTTCTAAAAATACAGTTAATTATTTTCCTTTACAGAATGTATCAAAACATATAAAATATGATTGAATTATATTTTTTAGTCCAGGAATTTAGTCATTTTGGACTGTCATACTGAAGTTTGAAACAAAGTATTGGTTGCTTAGAAAACCAGTAAATAATGTTCGGTATAAGCAACCTCTGATATATATGTTTGGCCATTCAAAAGGGTTAATTTCCCAAAGCTGAAAACCAACAAACTTAGCAAAAATAACTCATATAACAAGTAGTAGAAAGAAGGAATAGTAATTAATACAAATTAAAGCTTTATGGAATCAGAAGAGTGATGGTAAATAAGGTGCTAAAGTTACCCTGACTTAGAGGAGTACTTTAAGAAGCATCTAAATCTTTGTAGCATGGTAAGCCAGTGGAAACCTCATAACGCAAGGGATAAATTGTTCATCTGTCAATGTTTTAAGACTTGATGACTTTCTGGAAAAAGTGATTTTCTGCATCGCAGGCTTAATGGGCTCTTTAGAAACAACCTTAAATGCAGGCTTTCAGGCAGTGCAGGGACAGACTTACAAGTAGCTCCACTGAAGGCAGCAAATTTTGGACAGAATGTATCCTGGTACACATCAGTATTGCTATACTGTTCTTTCCAAAACTATCTGGGGTCGCATCAAATCCTAAACCTCAGCCGTCTTACAAAGAGAAAACAGAGTTGAGTGAATAAAGAGGAAAATTGGAATGTCCACAAAACTTGACAGGAAGGACAGATAGGAAAAATGTGGGACTTTTGTTGCTTGCAAGACAATTTGTTTGGAGCGCTGAGCTCAAGTCAGTGGGCTGAAGAGTGTTTGCCTTGCGGGGAAGTTGAATGTGTGTGACAACGGCATGTGTATTGGCCCGATACCAACTTTGTTGTGTCACATGCAATGTTTGTACCTACATGAATATACATTCAGGGCTTTTTACTCAGGACAGTATTTCTGTGTCAGCACCAATTCACACAAATGTGCTGATTGCAACAATTACAAAACTGAGGGCCTTGTTAAGGCGGTTGTGATTTGCAGGGCGTTGACTATACGGTTGTGTCTCTTTTAAGAGTAGGTGGTCAGTTTAATTCTGTACAAATAAGGTACAGTCCCATACAAGAGCTGAGAAATACCAGCTCCATTAGTGGCGGGCCTTAAGGTGCAGACTGTCCTACCGAGGTGACAAAAAGTGGTGGAGTTTCAGCTGAGTATCCTGCTCAAGGAGTTGTCTTCCATCAGGCCTTGCTGGAGTCTGAATCGGAGAACTCTGAAGCAGCATGACCAAATTCTGCTTTCCAAATATATCTCAACCAGTTTAGGAGCATAATAGTTAAGAGAGAATTAAAGATCTGTCAGCCTTTCATTATCCTATCTGATTCTTAACTCATCTCCAAAGCAGTGCTTTCCCATAATAATGCATTATGATTGAACCGCGTAATTAAAATACTTTTTATCTAAATGATAAAGTTGTACTTCTCCTAAGTTGTTCTTGAGAATTTAGTTGTGGAACATAATTATTCTGCACATTCCCCGTTAGTGTAAGTAGGTGGTTATTAATTGGCTTACTATGGAGTCTCAAAGGCAGGAGGTCCTTATGTAGCAGAAGCTTGCAGGCTCCTTAAAGTTTTAGAAGTTAAAATTGCTCAAGAAGTGCATGGTCTCAGCACCACAGAAGAGCTTGCTATCTCTTCCAAAAGAATTTCTGATCTCTAGTCCCTTCTTGTTGTTAGTGATTTTATCTGAGCAGTATTACTATCCTTAGGAGGCAGGATTTGCAAAAAATGTCTGGATATCATGGAGTTAACTTTCATGGAGTGAACTTTTAGTGGGATTAACCTGGCCAGTGTGAGAACTGTTTTAATTATTTCAAAGAAAACATTGAGATCATGGCATGTATCACATTTTACAACCAGAGGACTACAAACTTTTTTTAGGTTGGAAAAACTTTGGCTATATCTATATTAGCAAGTAATCTGCAGTGGGAATGGATCCATAGAAGAAAAGCAGTGGGTGTGGAGGACTTGGTGGCTACAGACAGTGTTTTTTCCAGAGGTAATACTTTGAGCGGACTCTACTCTGATTCCAGGGAATGTTGGAACAGTAAAACACTGTTGGATCTTGTCTTCCAGTTTAGTTTAATCAAAAACCAGAGTAGTTCATACATTTTAGAACTGCTCCAAAATTAAACAACTGTGTACAAGAATACACTACTTATTAAACTTTGTCTTACATATAGCTACATTATTAAAATCATTATATAGAGGTCTATATTTTAATTTATGGCATGAACACATAAATGAAAGTTATGAGCAGATCTGAGGCATTTAACAGTATAAAACACAAATAATCACCGTTTGTTGGGGAAGGAAAATGGAAATTTTAATGAGCTTGATAAAAGAATGGATTGTTACCTTTGTGTTTATATCACAGGCAAATTAAAAAAAAACCCTACCTTCCTTACCTTTTCTGAGCACTCAAGAATAAAAAAACAACAACAAAAATGCAACAAACCCAACCCAAACAAACAAACAAAACGCACACAAAAAAAACCAACTCCCTTGTATAAATGTATTTTTCATAGGTACAGAGAGTGGTAAATGATGGTACAAGTCCAAGAGATACTTCAGATGTTGTTTTACAAAATGACTACAAAGTTCTCAAGGCATTTGGAGAGGTGAAGGTCTTTTAGGAAAACGCATATGACAAGAGGATAGAATTGCTTTTAAATCATTGTTTGAAGTAGAAAGGATGTGTATTTTGAAATAGAGGACTACTTTCAAGAAGCAACTTCCTGCTTATGATACTCAAAGCTTACAATTTTGAGGCAGTGTCTACCAGATACAAAAAAGACAGGGGAAGATAGCCCTAGGAAATCATCTGTAGACAGATTTAATCCGTGTTAAACCGGCATATTAATGGTCACCTCATTATTTTCAAATCTCCTCTTCTTTCCACAGCATGTGCAAACACAGTTGCTGAAAGAAATACCATTCATTTACGTAGTTCAAATGCTTTTAGTTTCTGTGGCACAGTGAAAACTATTTGGTCTGTTGTAACCAACTAATAATACAATGTCAGCTGTGCACATGGTGTAGAGGAGCAGAAGTAAGCAAGTGCAGACCAACTAGACCTCTTTTGACCTAAACTCTAGTTGTTTTTCTGTGATAAAATACAGAGAGGCGAACATCTTACCCTTTCAGTGATACTCAGCCTCTTACCGCCTAGCATTTCTAATGCTTCTTCACATGTGCTTAAAACCAAACCTCTTGAATAAACAACCTCATTTGAAAGCAAAAGGGAAAATTCTTTCCTGTCTATCCTGGAATACCTAATTCTACTTTGTGTGCTCCTTATGCAACTCTCCCTACCTCTGACAGTGGAATTACAATCATGAGAGATTTTGCCTCATGTGAGCTGATAGTTTTTGTAAAAATTAAGCACTCCTGTACAGTGATGGATAGTGTAGACCTGAGCAGGTTGGAAGAAAACTTGGCTGTGATCTGCTGACGTGACTTGAGTTTGATACCTTGCTTAAACATTAGCTCCCACCTAAAACCAGTGGTAACTTTTAATGGAATAAGGAGCTAATTAACATAAATAGGTTGAATATGAGGCTTTTGCACTACTGTACAGAGAGGTAGTCACATATTGCTGGAAATTCATTTGCCATTTAAGAAGCAGAGTAATACCTGTCCCCAAGAGAGCCAAATTAATCTTCAAGGTCAGGGGCAGCTGGAGGCGGGGGTTGGTGGGGTAGGCTTGCAGGAAAGCAAGCTCCTCACTGAGCCCCCTTGTGGAAAGGAAGTGTAGGGTGGAAGCAGGAGTGGATGATGCTGAAGAGATTTAGAAACACTGGGCATGTAGGTCTGAGGTTAAGAAAGGTAAAGCTCAGGCAGAATGGAGACTGGAGAGGTTACAGAGTCCGGTGGGAAGGGCTTGTCAAGGTACAGTGACAGCAGAGAGGAGTGTGGTGATGCCAGGTATGGCTGGGAAACACCTGGCTACCAATTCAGACCTGATAAAGACGTGCGGATCGATTTTTATTTTCTACACTACTGCATTTATGCTAAAATATATTCATTTGAGCAATAAGAAATGTGAAGCATAGTACTCTCTGTAGGCATTATGGGTTCAAGCCTGTTGAAGATATACTACGCTGAGCAGAAGGCTCATTTGTGCCAGGCTGTTTGTCTGCTTTTACAGTCTGGCTGAAATAACCAGAAGGTGCAAACTCCAGCTTGTCACCACCCAAGAGATAAATGTTAACGTAGCATTCTTCTGGCTCACTCCACTCTTTTGTTATGGTGAAGAGCATGCAGAACATTTATCTTGAAAAAAAAAAAAAAAAGCATAATTTCAGCTAGGATTAGTCTCCTTTTCAAAAGGCTGACCAGCTGCTTCAAGTAGAGTACCATAAACATGGTTTGGAAAAAAATATATTCCAGGAAGCTTTGAGGCATGAAAAATTGAAAGGATAAGTAAAAATAAATAGCAAATGGAGTATGTCATTTACTCTGTGCATGTATACTACATGTGTATACCACAGTGACCACTAAAGTTAGCACTTTTTCTTTTTCACAATAGGCAAGCGGCTGTTTGAAGTCAGAGTATTAAAGGAATTAAACTGATTCTAAAAGAATGTCAAGGGAGTGAGGGGGTTTCGGGAAAAGGAGAACACAGTACTGGTCCCAAATCAAGCTTAGCAAAAGTCCCTCCAGAGCCTGGCAACAAGAGTTTGCAGGAAACACCTTAGAATGATGTGTAACAGTGATGTCTTGTTCATCCAGAAGGTTGAACAAGCACCTGAACTTTCACAAACTAGTGGAAGTGATGGAAAATAAATCTAAAACCACTTTCTCAGCAGGTAGTGGAATGTCAGATGCTATCTCGCATTTTTTAAATCACATTCAGGAGGAGAGCTGTGAGTGGTCGCTCTCTTTTTAAAATATGATTCACAGGGTCATTTTAATTTTATGCCTTGCTCTAGTTTTGTGGGAAATACATGAACCCTTAATCATAATGGAAAGAAAGCAAAGCATGCTCAAAAAAAAGTCATGCCTGTCAACCTTGATAGGTTTTCATCAAAAAATGCAGGAACCTCTTCATTTGCAACTCTGTGTTTTCCCATTGCCCAATTTTTGGCAGCAAAGTATTTGAGAGATTAAAGGAACATTTCTTCATGCTGATCTCACAAAGAGCAATCTTACCAAGTCACTCCCTTGCTCAGAGTCGTTCGCCGGCTTTGCTTTTTCTATATCATGTTCAAACTCCTCACCTTCAAAGCGCAGTAAGAGTTTGCTCTTGGCAATCTCTTTTCTCATTTATTCTTTTCAGTTTTTTTCAATCTGTCTTCTCACCTGGAATTCCCTCTCCTTTTCATGGTGCAACAAGTAAACACAATCATTTACACATCACAGTGAGGGAAGCTTGTTTATGTTCAATTTGGAAGTGTGAAAAGCTTTAGAACAATACAGAGTATTACTCTTAAATTTTTATGTTGTTGATAAACCCTCTGGAGCTTTTGATACTACTGTTAAAATATGAGCTTCCTGAAGTAGGGCCAGGGCCTTCTGTGTGCTGCTGCTTTGTTGATAAACCAAATGTTCCAATCTTCTACACTAATTAGACAAACCTTTTTTTGAAGTAAGCAAACAGAATGTGTTTGTAAAGCGATTCGTCAAGTGGTGTTGAGAAGTGCAGGTTTGTGAGAGGATTTTAAATGTGGTCATTAAAATAGATCAACTTTTTCAGTATGGATGGCTTATGTTTAATGCAAAAATGAAAGAGCAGGTAAGTATTCTGAGAAGCCACATTAAGACTGGTAGATGACATAGATATTTGTATTTGTTTCTTACCACTATTCCAGCATAGCACAACGTAGTGGTACCCTGTTAATAATGGAATCTTTTCTAGGTGTTAGCAATACCAGATGGGGCTATGTAGACTCCTTTTTATTTCTTTCTAATGCAATGAGGTTTTGTGTTAATGTATTTAAAAAAAAAAAAAAAAAAAAAAAAGGAAAAAGAGACTGTATTCAACAGAAGATGTTTCTTTGTGTCTGAGCATTGCAAGATGATTGATTCCTTTCTCCAAGATTGCTGTTGATTGTGTCCCTATATATAGGGATATCCTATATCGCTATAACTACAACACATGCTGCAGAAATTCTCACCGCTGTCATGTACAGTATGTCTGCCATCCTAACTATACTGATTACAGCTAGATGTTGTTTCATGAATGTTTTGTTGAATACTTTTTTCTTTTCTGGTGACTGATAAAAGTTGTTATAAGGTTAGATAGCAGTTCAGTTAGTAGGGCAGATTTTGAAAGATGACAGTTGCAGTTATTGATGCATTATTTGTGGAAGGATATATGAAGGTCTGTGGCATCTTTAGATGCCTCCCATTAAGCCGAAAGGAAAGAATTTTGTGTGAAATTTCCTATTTAATCTGGACTTGGACCTCAGAATGGCATACATCTTGTTTGGGAATTAGTTATTTGGCTGTTTAAGCAATTGCATATATGGCTTTTGACAGGGAGAATACATTCCAGATAACTGTATTGTTATGAATATATATGAATTTAGGCAGCAGCAAAAGGATGCCAAATATGTGTAATTTCCAGTTTATGTGGAAACTAAAATGAAGAGTAAAAAGGGAGGCAACATAACAGCCAGGTAAGCATTCATTTAGGAAAAGAATTTAACACTCGGATGTGGTCTGTATTTTGGTAGTTTTCAGAGGTTGGGGGGGGGGGGTTGCCTTTTCTGTAGCTACTGTGTTGTTTTTTGTGTTCATACAAAAAAACAAGGGAAAAACAAACAAACAAACAAACAAAAACCCACCCCAAAACAAACAAACAAACAAAAACAAAACACAAAAAAAACCAAAAACAACCCACAAGTGGTATTTAAGAATCTGTATTGGCACAGGAAAGTTCTCACAATTCCTATAAGAGATTTTGGATGACGAGTGAATAGTTATGAAAGGCATTTACTGAGTGACTGAGCAAAAGGAGACTTCTTGCTAAACAATGAAGTACTCTCTAGCAGTTAGGTGTTTTGAACAGTCAAATCACAGAATCACAGAATTATTGAGGCTGGAAAAGACCTCTGAGATCATTGAGTCCAGCCTATGATCTAACACCACAACATCAGCTAAATCTCGCCACTAAGTGCAGCATCCAATCTTTTCTTAAACACCTCCAGGGATGGCGACTCCACCACCTCCCTGTGCAGTCCATTCCAGTGTCTAATGACCCTTTCTGTGAGGAAGAGCTTCCTGATATCCAACCTAAACCTCCCCTGGCACAGCTTGAGGCCCTCTTGTCCTGCCACTCACTGCCTGGGAGAAGAGCCCAGCCCCCGCCTGACTACAGCTACCTTTCAGGTAGTTTTAGAGAGTGATGAGGTCTCCCCTGAGTCTCCTCTTCTGACGGCTGAACAAGCCCAGCTCCCTCAGCCTCTCCTCATAAGACATTCCCTCCAGTCCCTGTCCCTTCCCCAGCTTCGTCGCTCTCCTCTGCAACTGCTCCAGCACCTCAATATCCTTCTTGAAGTGAGGGGCCCAGACCTGTACACAGTACTCGAGGTGGGGCCTCACCAGGGCCGAGTACAGGGGCAGGATGACATCCCTAGTCCTGCTGGCCACACTATTCCTGATACAGGGCAAGATGCCATTGGCCTTCCATGCCACCACATTGCTGGCTCGTGCTCAGCTGCTGTCAACCAGCACTCCCAGGTCCTTCTCTGCCAGGCCCCTCTCCAGCCACTCACCCCCCACAGTCTACAGCGATACATGGGGTTATTGTGACCAAAGTGCAGGACCCTGCACTTGGCCTTGTTGAATCTCATACCATTGACCACAGCCCATTGACCCAGACTGTCCAGGTGTCTCTGCAGCTTCTTCTTACCCTCCAGGGTATTGACACTGCTCCCCAGCTTGGTGTCGGTCTCAGATTTATTAACAGTAGACCCCTCATCCAGGTCATCAATAAAGATGTTGAATAGAACTGGGCCCAGTACTGATCCCTGGGGGACACCGCTGGTCACTGGACACCA